>NPHW01003806.1:0-19240 GCA_002240705.1 Elaphomyces granulatus
AGAGATGGGTGAATGGAGGCATGGGAGGGCACAGGCAACATACAGGTGGCAGGAAGCGTTGGCAGGATTGTCCTAGTACATTTAGATAGTTGCGCTTTACTGGGAGCGTTGGCAAGATCATCTAGGACCTCCCCGGTCCTCACAGGGCCCGAGACCTCATCGGAGGTCTCCTGCAACCGCAGTCCGTCGAGAGGGGGCTACGTACAGCTGAGGCTCCTAGTATATTTATATAGATGCCCCTTTACAGGGAGCGTTGGCAGGATCAGCTAGGACCTCCCCTGTCCTCACAGGGCCTGAGACCTCACCAGAGGTCTCCTGCAACGGCAGTCCATCGGGAGGGGCTACGTACAGCCGAGGCTCCTAGCTGTTCTAGCTGCACCCAATACAAAACATTCTCTATCTCCCCTCCTGGTTTCAACAAAGGTGTAGGCATAAAAGAATCAAGTAGGTAAAAGCCAAAGCTGGGTGCCCATCAAAACTTTCACGAGAAAAGGAACCAGAAGTCTGTTCCTGGTGTTTTTCGGCGAATCGATAGTTTTCGTCCTCAATTTTGAGCATCAATTCGTCCTGATCATTGAGATGCTTTCAGGACTACCAAAGCTCTTAGATATTTGTTTAATTGGGGGGTTCGAGCCTCGAGGAATGGGAACATTTATTCAAGAAGTGCTTGATTTTCTATCTAAAGTATCAGACTGGGCTCTCCCTCTCTGCATCTAGCCACATTGATCGAATCTAATGATTCATCAAATTCAATGTTGACTTACCGGCAAATAAAGCGTATAAAAATACCTACCCAGCATTGTTAAATGGTTAATTCCCATGTACAATGAAAAGAAAGATGAAACAAAGAGAAAATAAAATAACCCATTGCTAGATTATTATTTCGTACTTTATTAATATCTTGCTTGTGGACATACATACTATAAAATATGAGAATGAGCTCTCGAATAATCTGTTATATCAAAAAGCTCTCTAGGCTCTGAACAAACCGTTTTGTCACAACGATAATATTTTGTTACCACTCTAAAGATTTTTTCAAACCTCACTTCAAGTGCGACGCCACAATCTGTGTCTCATCCCTATTTAACATACTACCTATCAAAAATATTTCCAGCCATGCCTCTGTCCAACTTACCAAGTGAACTTCTTGTTGACATCGCAGATCAACTTGATGTTGCAGGGATGTATGCTCTTGCTCGTACCAATAGCCAGGTCTACCGTTTGTTGAATGGGCGTCTATACAAGCGGGATATGGCCAATCCTCAGAGTAAATCGTTGCCCTGGGGTGTAGAGAATGGAGCAGAAGCCACTGTTCGGCAGGCGATAGCTGCTGCTCGACCTTTAAATCCTATTCCAGAGTGCTATAATAAAGCCCTTGGAGTCGCTGCATACGAAGGACATGTGCCCATAGTTAAAATGCTTTTGGACGTCGATGGCATCAACCCAAACTCTAAGTGTTGGCCCTATAATCGTCCCCTCTTAATCGCTGCCCGACAGGGCCATGATGCCATCGTTAAATTGCTCCTTGCTGTGGTTGATATTAACCCAAATCTTGGTATTTCGCAGGAATCACCACTATCCGTGGCCTGCAGTGAGGGACATTTATCTATCGTGAAGCAGTTACTCGCTCGAGGTGATGTCGACGTCAACGCAGGACATCCACTATACGAGGCCTGCAGGAAGGGGCATTTTCCTATCGTGAAGCAGTTAGTCGATCGAGGTGATGTCGACGTCAACGCAGGAGATCCACTATACTGGGCCTGCAAAGCGGGATATTTGTTCATCGTGAACCAATTACTCACTCGAGGTGATGTCAACGTCAACCAAATAAGCAGCAAATTGGAGCCACCACTGATAGCCGCTTGTTGCCATCACGATGAAAGAATCGTCAATCGACTTCTTGCTAAAGATGATATTGACGTTAACCTCTGCGATTCTTTTCAAAACACTCCACTTATGACAGCTTCTGAAGAGCGTTGTGTGCAGGTTATGAAGTCTCTTCTCGCGAGGGATGACTTGAACCCCAACATTAAGAATTGTTGGGGCGATCATATATTAGAGAGTTCAGTGGCTCGAGGACCGTCTATCGTAAAGTCGCTTCTCGATCGTCCTGATATTGACCCCAATATGACATCGGTTGAGGTTGGCCGTACAGGATTGATGGCAGCTTGTCTCCGAAATGTCACCGCCGCGGTCAAGGTCTTCTTGGACAGGGAAGCTGTCGATATTAACCTACGGGATTCCAGAGGCCTTACGGCTCTCTCCCTAGCCCTTACACATAAAAACCTCGAAGCTGCATGGCTCCTCATAGCCCGAGATGATCTCGATCTGACTCTTCCGAATTACCGTGGACAGACTCCGCTCCACTGGGCATGCTCTTTTGACAACAGGCCACTGGTATCTCAACTCCTCCAGAGAGACAACGTTGATCCCAACGCTAGGGACAATTGGGGCCATACCCCATTGAACCTTGCCTGTCGTGAGGCCCATGTACATGTTGTGGACTTGCTTCTTCGTCACCGCGACACAGATCCCAACCCCGTTGATAACAAGGGCGTCAGCGTCCTTGCCAGCGTCCTTGCCATGGCTACGAACAGTGGGCTTAAGGAAATTGAGTCTTTGTTGCGTGCTGCGGGTGCTAAGTGAAGAAGTGAAGAAAAGCGGCGAAGAGCTGGAATGTTCTCCAATCGCGAATTATCTTTTCTATGTTCTCTTATAATTGCGGATTTGCTAGTATTTATTCCCGTAATGCAATCACATTGAACTTAATTCAAAGGTTCATTTCAATTTTTCTTCCCCCTATTATTCAAGCCTCCTCTTTGTAATCACCGACATTAATACGATCCCCGTTACATATCATAGTAGTGAGGCAGAACACTCCTATCCTCGATAACCGTTAATTTTAAAAAGAGCTTCTTCATCTTTACTTAAATAAAATGTTTTGCGGGATGATGATCCATTGTGGTTCATCCTGGGTTTGTCTTTTTGGATCTACTTATGTAGAGGGAGGGGAAATTTTCATAAAATCGTTTGGGGAAGATAGCCTAACCTAGAAGTGGCTTAAGACGGTTGTCAAAGTCGGCTTTCGATGGCAGAACAAGTAAACGTTGTATTCATGAAACCTCCAGATATTCCCCCCTGTTCAAGGGTAAGGTGTAAGGTGTGAGGCCGTGAGAACCGGCTGCAGCTGTCGGCTGAGCTTTAGAACCCTGTATTGTATCTCGAATGGAATGCACACGCTCGATTCTCTAGAATTATCTGGGACCCTAAACCCTAAGCCCTAGACTGGCAGCTGACTGTATAATATTTTCTCGAGGTAGTCCTATATCCTGCACAGCGTCAGCCGCTCATCTGGTTTAATACTACTAGTAGTAGCACGATAAACTATAAGGAAAGATGGAGTTTCCACCTATTAGGACGTTGGTCGAGCCGAAGATAATAGGCCATTACCAAAACGTTGCAGTTCGGATATCGTTTGAAGACTCTTGTACGTTGCTAGAGGAATCATTCTTTTTCGTATCTGATTATTTCGGATTTAGACATAGTAAGATTCGAATGTTGTCATGTGAACATCAAGGGATCTGGCTTCACCGATTGCTGGTTGAAAGGATTCTGTCGTTTTTATCGTTATGTGACTAGCTGGGGCCATTCTTTGCAGTTACAAACCCGATTTGGCATATCATTTTATATTGATAAAATATTTGCAGCAATGTAGGCATTCACAGGAAGCCATAGTCGCTAACGATATGAGTTTCATAGCGAAATGTATCGAACAGTAGAGAAGTGCTCTCTATTGATGTATACCG
This sequence comes from Elaphomyces granulatus, assembly GCA_002240705.1. Lineage (NCBI taxonomy): Eukaryota > Fungi > Ascomycota > Eurotiomycetes > Eurotiales > Elaphomycetaceae > Elaphomyces > Elaphomyces granulatus. Next base: position 3,807 of record NPHW01003806.1, read on the forward strand.
CTTCTTCTCATCTCTGCATATGAATAGAACCAAAGTTAATCGTCAAGGTTCCAAAAGTCGTCGCATACTCATTCAAGCTAAAAAATAATATGCTTTTTTTAATGGATTCGTCCACTTGAACAAATAGCACATCGGATTCAGAGTAACTTTCATCGTGCATTCATATATGTTCCCACCCTCTCTTGATTTGAGAATCTTGATTGTTTGGAGAGTATCATTAAAATAATCAAATCTGCCAGTGGGTTGATATATTGAATGGCAGTCCATTTGACAGTGTGATGAGTCATCATGAACATGGTGAGTTAAAATGAAAAAAAAAGAGTATGATGAAATTCTCATATCCTTCCGGGTGTACTGACTGAAGGTCTTCAAACTTTCTATTTACGTTTTCTACATGAAGTCAGTGGTAGGCATGCAGTACCTAACCAACAAAGAACCTAGAGTAACATCTCATAAATGATACATTGTTCTTATCTTTCTTTCTTTTTTTTCTTTTTGGCAAACTAATAAAATGGTAAAACGTACATCAATCGGTGCCGTGCTCTGGGGGCAATATCATATGCCAATTAAGACCAGGATCAACATGGATGACATGTACTAGGCTGCTAGTCTAGATCCCATGGGACTTTTTTGTATTATAATTATTATCCAGCCGTAGGAGACGTTGGGTAGAAAATGCCATACATCACAATTGCTACCTTCCTCACCACATTATCCTGACACGCAGACCATGAGACTAAGTTGAGATTCATATAGATCAAAATATGGCTAGACGTGTCTCCAGAATTAGAAGTGGCTTACAGCACTACAACGAAAAACGACCAGGATAGTGAGAATGGAGATGAAGGGCAGTTACGCTGGTTAAACTGGAAGCCCATAAAAGAAAATGTGGATGAAACATCCCTGGCGATTAATAGAAAAGAGAAAAAAAAATTTTCCTAGATCGTAGCCAAAAAAAAGGTCGGGAATGATTTATTATATCTCGACGACGAAAGGGAAAACACGATCGCCTCTACCCTTCCCTTCGTATCCATAGAGTCTTCTAAGTTCTCATCGGCCACGGATAGTCCCAAAGTCACCAATAGACAATATCTTTGTCGCCACCCTCATCCAAAGAATTTGACGAAGAACGTCTGCAAACGGGCACCAAGATATATCATATCGAGATGCTTATATGTACGTGTACGTGGAGCCGCTTCCGACTCGGCGATGAGGGAGAGGCCGCACCCAGGTCCAGAGAGATTTCTCTATCGCAATTTTCCAAAAGAACGAGCTAATAATATGGCAGAAGTCTTTATCTGTTTCTGAATTGAAACCGGAAAGTATTTATCCTACATGTAGGGCAGTCAGCTTTTGATTATACACGGTCTACAAAGAAAACAGGACCAGTAACCTGTAGCATTGGACACAAGTTCTATACCAATGCCACAAGGCCCTCTTCACCAGACACTCTTTGCGATGATCATGCTTCTATCAAATCGATTTCTGCTCCATGTTGTGCTTTTGATCCGGAGGTTCGATATTTGGGACAGAAGAAGTGTGGCAAATCTAGCGATGCTTGATAGAATAAAGATTCTTTTCCCTCTATTTTTTAAGAGCTATCACATCGGAATTTGAATTGAAAACTACCATGGATAGGTATGATCACGTAAAGGATATATATAAAATCAGAACTAAACCTTATGCGGGATCCTCGGGTGAAGAAAGGCAAGACTCGAGTTTTGGGGAAATTGTGCTAATAATAAAAGATGATTCAAATTGATTGCCGGCACAACTGCCAGTGCTTCCAAGGTTGATGCCGGGACCTACGTTGACGGCCCTTAGTTAACCTAGTATGGCCCTACGTAGTCGGCGGCATCAAATTGGTTTCCATTTTTAAGGGGTCTTTTGTCATATAAGCTTATAGCCACCGAGGAAGTTGGTACTTCAGATGGACTGATATGAAGACAGTAGACGTTTGTTGGGAACGATAAAAGCCGCGATGGAGAAAAGAGAAAATGCTTGGGCGAAAGTACCATAATATCCGAGATATACCTTTATTAGTCCTTTATCAACTAGTTGTATGTTGTATAGTTATTTTAGTACCAGCCTTGACTTAAGTAACTAAACCCGGATCTCCGAAATATCTCCGCAGTCTTGAAAGTAGTGTACCAGGTACCAGACCATCGGGTTTTGGTGTCATCTTCATACCACGTGCATTGATCAGATACCAAAAAGTGCAACTTATGATTTATCTAATGTTGACCTTATTAATCTCGACCACTGTTAATAATTATCTTGCTTCCTTGTTGCAATCTCCTACAGTGAAAGCATCAGTTGCTATTCCAAATGTATTCCCTCTTTCTTTTTTGATGCTTAATATTTGCAGTGAATGAGATCATGGCATGTGTTATATTCTAGATGTACCAATAATGTTTATGAATAATGCAGCACTGCAATTTATTTTTACTCATTTTTCTGGTCTTGATTCAGACCTATCATAAGGCAGAGGAGAGGAAAATAAAAGACCAATGAATGTCTTCTTGACTGCATGCTCACAAATGAATGGTGTTTATCTTTTTGAACAGATCAGAATTCTTCACTCTTCACGTGCTTTATTACTAATTAACTCTCTCATATCTATGATACATGTGAGACATGTTGCAGAAGTTCCTTGGGTCTTTTATACCCACACTACTACTGAACTGCTATATGGAAAGTACCCATGGGTTTGGTATCCTGAAAAGATTTATCTTTATCAAATAACTATCACCATGTTCAACCTATGGAGTCAAATCTGATATGTAGCTGGCATGAACTTTGGTTCTGGGCTCAGCTGTGAATGGAGATACATACAGATCATAAATATCATATCTATCCATCATCTATGATCTATGCTTGGTGGGTCAACCATCACACTTATGATAGTTCAATTAACATGTGCATCACAAGAAAAAAAAAAAAAGGCAGGAAAACAAACTTGTGAAAGAAAATGAATGACGATTGAACTGACTTTCTCTTATTTATTTCCATGTAACTCCAAAGAAATGGTGGGGATGGGGGATCATCTATGACATAACCAGCTCCGGAACAGCATCCCGAATATCTTTGACCTCTATCTTCGAAAACAAGTACTAGTAATTTCTTCAAAAGGGTTACCGTTCAATTTGGACTTGGACTTGACGTAATTAATCTAACAGCGACGACATTTAAAACAGCCTCAAGGAGCGACCAACTTGGGCGTTGTCGCAACTCTCTTCTGCTACGACCAGGAACCTTCCGTTCCTGCATTTCTTTGATAATAACGATGAGTGTCTTTTTTGGTGGCTTGTCGGGGTCCCAAACCCCAGCGTCGTCTCATAAATGGGACGGCCCCCGTCATGGAAGGTTTACTGAAATGATCGATGATGACCCGGATATGGAATATGAGCCAGATTCGGGTGGATCGGACCCTGAAGATTTCGACGACGAGGATGACTGTCCTATTGCCGTGGAGATCGAAATCAGTAAGTTTATCGAAGCGGTCATTCTCCTCTCTTTTTAATGTCCAGTTGGCTGACAGTGGTGGTGACATCAACTTAGGTGATCCCGAGGGCGAATCAAGCTGGCAATTTGAAGACTGGGAGGTAGCTAGATACCATGCCGACAATATCGGTAAGTTGAAGCCGAAGATCCTTCAGTCCGTTTTAGATTCATCGGGTCTCCATAGAAGAACTGCGGGTGTACGCGTACGTACTCCGTCAGGTCATTGAATTAAAGGAACGGTCTCAAAGGACTCCGCGGCCACCTCCACCGGAGGATGTTTACCCGAAGGTGCCGAGTGAAGTGGGCAGGGGGTTGATGGCGTCGGGCCAGTTTGGGAGCAATCCCAACGATGTCGATGGATCGAAGAAGCGTAAAAAGAATTTGTCCACGAGGCTAATGCAACGACAGTTAGGTGCTGTGAGTGAAAGAGAAACGAGATCAATACTCCAGGTATGGATATGTCCCTCAGCTCTCTGGTTAGGTTATGGTTGGCTGATGCTGAAATAATCTAGGATTTCATACCAGGGACTGTCAGTGATAAGATCATGCATTTCAACTCCAGATGTTACTCGGGAGAATTTTCTGAAGACGGCAATTTCTTTTTCTGCTGCTCTCAGGATTTCAAAGTGAGGATGTACGATACTTCGGACCCATACCAGTGGAGGTATTACAAAACAGTGAATTATCCTTTCGGCCAGTGGTCCATCACCGATGCGACATTGAGTCCGGATAATCGATATCTAGCTTACAGCTCCCTTCGAAATCTGGTAAACCTTGCTCCAACCGATCCAGAAGATCTGTCAGAGCCAACCGTTTTGGATTTCGGAGGTAACAGTAGTTATGTGAACACTGGTGTATGTATACATAGCATGATACCTTGGGCCATGCGGGTCACTAACTGCTGTCCAAAAAAAGATATTGTCTCTACGTTTCTCTAGTGATGGTCGAGAAATGATTGCCGGCACCAATGATCCCTCAGTCATTGTTTACGATCTAGAGACAAGGACGCCCATCCTCTCACTCAATAATCACAGACGCGATGTTAATGCAGTTTGTGTTGGCGATCCATCAAGTCCATATATCGTCTATACTGGGTCGGATGATGCTACCCTGCGGGTTTGGGATCGACGCTCGATGGGAAGTGGTCGCGAAGTGGGAGTCTTTCTTGGACACAGGGAAGGACTTACCTATGTTGACAGCAAGGCCGATGGCCGCTATGTGCTGTCAAATGGCAAGGACCAACTGATGAAACTCTGGGACCTTCGAAAGATGATGACCATGTCACAATTCAATGACATTAAACTAGATTTGCCGGCCGAGACCTTCGATTACCAGATTTCTTCATATCCTCGAGAGGACTATCGACCCCATCCGAATGATTGCTCACTTGTGACGTTTAGAGGACACCAAGTCTTGAAGACACTTAATCGTTGCCGTTTTTCGCCGCCGGGAAGCACCAATTCCCGATATGTCTATACCGCCAGCTCGGACGGTAAAGTCTACATCTACAACTTAGATGCCACCCTCGCCGGGACGATCGATGTTCGGCTGTCAACAATGTTCTCGAGGCCACAGGATGACGATCTTCGAATCTTTGAGGTTGAACACGTAAACAATTGGGTTACTTGTGTGAGGGATGCCAGTTGGCATCCTTCTGCTCCCGTGCTTGCTGGTGAGTTTGATTTATGCCGCTTGCTTTGTTATGAGCTACTAATAAAACACTATGCCAGCTACGTCTTGGAACGGATGGGGAATGTCTTCCGGCACATGCACCTTGCATTCTTGGGACCCCTTCTCAAGGTTAACATTGGGAGACGACGAGGACTCATCATCACTCAACTATAATAGCGAACTAGAGTTGATACCAGAGTTCAATGCTTACATGCAGAAGACTCGAGCAAGGATTTGCAGCCGGTTGGCAGCCGCTCCCGCTGCCGCGATAGCATGTTCAACAGGAAGGAGCAGGTCTGGAAGACGACTGAACAGGTAAAGCGATCATATGTATAAGGTAAGCGAGTTCGCCAAAAGCCATGAGCGCTCGTCCGATGAGCACGTATCTCCCAGGAATAGCAACGTTCAAATTGTTCCTGGAGTAAATGAGTCGATTCAAGAATCAATATTGCTGCCTTACTTGTTAATCTCATGTTGATTTTGATATTGGCTGTTGGTATTTGCTTCCAGTATTTAGTGAAAGTTCCCTCTTGTATGAAAAAACATGGAATGGATTTGATCGATTGATCATTGAATCTTCGATTAAATTGAAATTGCCTAATGATCGGATAGTCAGATACACTACTACCTACTCCATCGTAGGTTCGAACTACTCCTGAACTTTCATATTGATATGTTTAATTGTGGCTGAGCTGTATACTAGTAATTCAAAATGATCAAAAGAAGGAGCAGCTCATATAACAGCTAATCAAAATATGTATAGGTATGATACAGGCTTACCAGAGTTTGACTTTTGACGACCGTAATATTGACGGTACTATGATATGATAGGAAGATACTTCTACGCTATGCTAGTGAAAGCCAATGCTTCACCGGTCAGAGTTTATCTGAGGTAAGTTAGAGTCTGATTTGTTGGGATGGACTTCCGTAGTTACATGACTTTTTACATGTAACTACATATTCAAAAACTGCTTTGAAGATGATATTAATAAAGAGGAAAGAAAAGAAGAAGAAGAAGAATCACCCAACAGATAGATATATGTATATGTACATAATATCTGTCATTGCTGAATTATTGTACTTAGTATGATACATGTATGCATGTTTTGGCCCCCTATTCTTTTTTTGGTCTGGCGGAGAAACGGAGAAAAGTTAATCAGAGCTCCGTGTTGTCTTGAGGAAAGTAAGAAAGCCCGAGAGCCTCGTCCTTCACGTCAGAACCTCATCTCCTCTCTCTCTCTCTCTCTCCCCCTTTCATCAAACCTGTTTTCCATCCTTCCCCTTCTTCCTTCTCTTCCATCCATGGTTTCTGAGGCCCGTGGCACAAAGCGATTGCTTGAGCCTTTGCCTCTCTTCCTTCTCGTATCCTCCCCCTTCCTAACCTCTCAACCTTTTTTTGAGAGCCGCAGTTCCTCCACCGCTGGCAACAAGAATTTAGGGGGATACCAGCTGGGTTGAGGACCTGGGGTGCATCAGTTCGAAGAGAGTAGAGCGTCACGCATCTATCTATCTACTACTGACAAACTTCACGCTGTTTCTTTTCCTTGGCTGTCTCGCTTTTCAAGAAAGTGTTGTTTCTACCTTGGTCTCATTCATTGCTATCATACATCTCGTCTCTGCCTTCCTGTGGCAAAGAGTGTCCAGCGGCGCCGCATCTTTGTGGAATCTGCTTCTATTCGTTGCGTCCAGAACTCCAATCCTACCTGTACTTGCCATCAAAGGCAGTCAGGATCTCATCTGAAATTCCACAAAAAAAAAGACTGATCGCCGATTGGTGGTGACTAGCTGTTCCTTGTTTGGGGCTTGTTCGCTCCGAATTGTACGTATCTTCTTGTCTTTCTTCTGAGTGTATGCGGAGTAGCTTGAAGACATCATTTGTTCTAGAGCACCATGGCTTGCACCGGTGGTTGGGGCCACCGGATTACACCAGATCCTGTCACCGATGCCTTTTGTGCATGCTAATGAATGTCCTATCCTGGCAGACATGTGTACTCTTCTGGACTCATCGAAAATAATTTCTGAAACCCCCATTCTGAGAAGATAAAAGACCTGTGTATAACGCAATCAAAACAATCAATCATACTCACTGGACTCACTCCTCGTCCTATTCTTTAACTGACGATGGCTGCAGAGGATGATAACTTTGATATTGATATTTATGGTGATGGAGGCGGTTACAATTCAAATGAGCAAGGGGATTACAAGCATGACGAGTCAGGGCTAATATTGGATACTCGTGAGCAAAGCACTAATGGTGTTCCCCATGAAGCAAATTCGGCAACCACCAACTACCGGAGCGACAAGACCAGTGGCGCGAATAGTAATGAACACATCGCGAACACTGACTTCTCAAGTCGGGAGTCAATAAGTGCACTTCACCAACCCCAACTGCTTGGCCATAAGCGCAAGGATAGCCCCGATGATCGTCCCGCCGATCCGGATGCCACCACCGCCCTGTTTATTTCGGACTTGTTTTGGTGGACGACGGACGACGACGTCCGCGGGTGGGTGAGAGAAGCAGGATGTGAAGCGGAGTTGAAAGATGTAACCTTCAGCGAGCATAAGGTGAACGGGAAGAGTAAGGGGTGAGAAATCCTTCCTTTCAATATCCTTCCCCTTCTTACCTCCCGAGGAAAACTACATCATGCTGTGCATGGAATTGCTTGCCATGGATACCCACATTCCTTGTTTCACTAATCGGATATTCAACACAGTCAAGCTTTTGTCGAATTAACCTCCCCGCAAGCGGCAACGGCAACCAAACACAAAATCGATTCTTTTACTTCGTCTGGCCAGACCGCGAGAAAATACACCATCAATTACACGAATCCCCATACCAATCCCTTCCGCACTCTACCGAAGGATGCGCCAACACGAAAGGATGATCGCGGCCCAAGGTCTAATTCCGCTACTTTTGGATCACCGTCGGGTCAGACTACACATTTTGGCGTGAGCAATATGAGTGGAGGTTTTCGAGGACGTGGCGGTTTCAATCGCGGCGGCATGTCTAACAACATGAGTACCTTCAATTCCAATCGCAATTTCACAGCTCCGATGGGTGGCTTCCAGAGTACCCCGATGGGTGGCGGTTATCAAGGAGGGCCCATGGGAGGGGTACAGAACTATTCCGGCTTCAACAGTCGTGGGAATATGATGGGTAGCAACATGCGAGGTGGCCCTACTGGGATGCGGGGTCGCAGTAGTGGCATAGGGCCGAATATGATGTCTATGCCTGCTATGGGTCCCATGGGTGGAATGGGGATGAATGCCATACCTGGTGGCATGAACCCAATGATGGGGAACATGGGTGGAAATATGGGCATGCAAGGTACGGCCGATTTCATCAAACGAATTCGTGACATCTAATCAAGGCTTCCACAGGACAAGGAGGCTTCGCAAACCCCCACTTTAACCAAGGATTTTTCCCACAGAATCAAGGGGTTGGGGACGGTTCCTGGAACCCACACGGCGTGAAACGCACTCGACAGGAGTAACTTTATGCCATCTTTCGATCTTGACCTTCTCGCCCCCATCAATATGAAGGTCAACGGCGAGGGAAATCTCATCAATACCGCCGTGCTTGATTTCCCGGACCTTCCCTTTCAAATTTTTTTTTTTTTTTTTTCAGTTCTTAAGATGTATTAGACAATTAAGTGGCTCGTTCCTTATGTGCTACTTTCTACTCCTTGACTTTCTTTCTCCGCGGCACTATCTGAATGTGCCTATCCGCAAATATCGCTTTATTCACATCTGTTATAATCCCTTGGATACTCTGGTATCTAAATTTGTGATATTTGCTTATATATATCATTTGTCTATCCCGATTGAGCCAAGCTCTTCCAACTCTTGGTGGACTGAAACAAAATGTTTTCTTATTGCTTCACTAAAAAATGTCTCCTCACATTGTAAGCTAGCAGTTTCGCCCTTATTTCTTATTTCTATTCCTTGCTCCAATATTCTTCCCTGTCGATGAAATTCGAACTTCTGGTTAAATTTCGGCGTTGCTATTCGGGCAACATTCCTATTCTGAAAATAATATTTTCATTTAGCTAAGTACAGTGCCATGGTTTGTCTAATGAACAGGGAGTTTCTCGGGGATATCTTGCTTGCGGTTTTCTTCACTTTTCTCTTTTTTTTCTTGTCAATATGGGAATGGCGTCTTAAGTTTTCACTTCTATCTGCCGCTAGGCATGTATATTTCTGGTGCAGAAAACGATATTCAGAAAAGTTTGTGCAATCATGGCTTTTCCTGTAGGTATGATTTTCCAGTTCACTGCCAGGAGAAGCAGTAACTCTGACAACTTCACGAATAAACCCTGCAACTTGAGATCCCACCTTTATTCAGGATATTTCGCATCCTAGCTGGTAGCTTTCTTCGACATGCCTAATGACACCTTGGGCATACTGAACCTACTACAATATTGTTGATATACATCCAAATGCTTGAGGGAGCAAAAGGTAAAGTGTCATTTACAGAGCCTTACCTTATAAATTTCGGAATTAATTATTATTCATGAAATATAATATCATATTAATATCTAGGTACATACTAATAACACTGTGTTACACTGGAAAGGAAATGCGATACTACATCATATACATGTAATGAAATTGATGCCTTCCAAAAGCACATAGATACATATGCATGGGCCCGAGCGATTAACATGCAGGTCTTCTAGAATCTACCAGAGAGAGAATGTTTATTTTAGCAACAAGATACAAGTAGTTATTACTAGGCACTAATGTCCCATCCATGTAATTAGGTACATAATATAATAATATTAATGAAAAGGCTGTAACGTGTCCCTGTCTGTCTAGACCTTTTTTTTTCTTTTTGTCCCCTGTCCATGTATGCATGTAATGTATGTCTCTGTCCCTGCATCGTGTGTCGGCGCATAATCATACATGATATCCCTGCAAGATTTATTTAGCCTTTAACTATGCATGTATGTATGCATATTATTCTAATGTATGTTAATATGGTATGCATGGAGGGACAAAGTTCAAAGAACCATCTGCGTTCACAGACAGTTCCACCACCCCTCTTTAAATTTATGATATCTACGTATCATGGTCTAGGGAGAGCATGTCATGTTTTGAAACTGTGATCATGTCCTGTAAGGACCTTTCTTTGGTGGCTGGTGTTGGTGGCTGGCGTGATCTATTAGATACCTCTCCCATTTTCCTTGGTTAGGCTAGTAGCATCACTTCTATTCGATTTGTTTGAGCAGTTGCCAACAGCCAAATAAACGTCACTGAAGAATCAGTGAAGACCTAGAGAGGGTATTAGTTAGCCTAATAATAAGATAGAAAAGATCATTTTATATAGTTGCTGAACAAACCTTATCAGGACGCCAGTCTCAACACACACGCCCAAGGCGCACAGCTCCAGGTGCTCTTTAACAACTTCAAATCTCCCAAGGGGAGTATAACAGTCTTGGACAGTCGTATTATTTGCTGCCATTCATTCAACACGGTGTTGTCGTCTCTTTCCTGCTGGAAAATATGTGCATTAGACTAGAGTCTACTACCGATAGTGTACTACTCTGTGTGAAGGCGGAATATATATATACCTTACTAAAGCAAATGTGCACCTGTGCACCTTTTCTGGTCGTATACCTAGGTACACACTATAGACACACTGCTGAAGTCATTTCAGTCTAGCCTTCGGGAAGTGCGTCGTAGGTTGAATTTCATTCTTAGTGCATTCAAACTGCGTGGAATTGTGTATTGGGGGTCAAGAATGAAAAAAGATTGATGATATTATTGGATATCAACCTATATTTGATTTATTAGTAATGCTCTGAGGCAAGGTTTACGTATGAAACTTACCATGAGCTTTGAGGCGATCCACTCATCAATAAACTTATCTATAAGTTTATCTATGGACATGGCCACCTCTTTCTAGGTGAGTGTCTCGCCGCCGGTCTTTGCCCTCTAGGAGCCTGTGTTAGGCCGTGGAGGTACGTCCACCATACTGACACTAAAGCAATTTTCCTCGAAAATCACTCTGTGGCTGTTGCCACGCTCGAAAACATTCTTCCCATAAAGTACCTATATATGAGAGATAGCTGTTTTGGGAGATGGAATTATACTCCTCAAACCAATGTGATACTGACCCTTTCCCATATTTGCTATTTGGTGTATTGCTGTTGAAGTTTTTAAATACTTAGTACATATAGGACGTAAGACTATCGCATCTTTGATGACCTCGTCCAGCTTTACCCCATCAGTTTGATGCCCCAAATGAGCGGTAAGTTAGTGACCCTATCATATATTCAGCCTCACCTTCTATTACCCCAGTATGCCCATCAGTTTTATGCCCAAATGAGCGGTAGTTAGAAGGTAAGGCTGAATAATTGCTGTCTGTGTGGTATAGGCACAGAACATGGTGGCGGGTTCCTTCGATTGTTGCATGAGCAACTGCTCAGCCTCACGCTGCTGAGCAGCTTCGAGTTGCTGCTGATCAGAAAGATCAGCCCTTTTTGTAAATTGTAAAATAAATAAACTACTGTTCTAGCGGCGTGCTCTGGGATAGAAGTACATGTCCATGTCGGAGTCTGCCGTGTTCGTGGCTCAACATACAGTCCGATTCGGCTCGAGCTTGACGCCAGAAGCTGTTTTATCGTTTTGATATTGTTATCTGCCGCCAACGTTAGTCATTACCTAAACGTACTAAAAGCCAAATAACTGACAGGCCACAGGGTGTCGCCTTCCTGGGTTATAATTACATATAATAGTCGTAGCAAAACGCCACGATCCACCAGGGGGTATCCCAGGTTGACCATATCGTGCTGACGAAGCCGCTGTGCTCTCGGGCAAGCACGAAATTCCTACTTCGCTTGGTGAAGTCCCCGTTTAATTAATGGAGGGTTTGGTACGATAGGATATCCAGGCGTTGTGCCCGAGGTTAAATTCCTCTCTGTTCTTAAAGACGTTAGGACATCCCAGTGGCTGATGTTTGAGCACCTACATATATGCATGCTGTTGATCAGAAAGACCAGCCATCTTCTGTATATTGAATTTCGTCTCCTCGAATATATAATGGAAATAAATATCCATATCGGAGACAGATCTATCACTCTGGTGTGATTCAGTCTGATTTATCTCAGGCACGGCCTTCCATAGCCGATAGGCTTCATGCAACATGAGTAAACTTGATTAATATAATAACAAGCTGGTAATATATATATAATAATAATAATAATCTCAGATAGGCTGAGATGGGTGTCGACAGTATTCTGGTGTCTTCTATGTAGCATACAGCCTCTTGCAATTGCAACGACAGTTTTTTATATCACTCTTGATAGTTACTAGAGGAGTGAATGGGAGTTGCTCAGTCAATTGGAGAATTTAGATTGAGGCTCCAATTCTTCCTAGCTCCCACGCAACTTTAACCCCACCCATACAAAATTTAGAGTTTGGACTTGGCAGCATGGATCCTCCATTAACCCAATATGTAGGCGGGGTCAATAGCGTTGATTCTTCAGGCAAGGAGATTTCGATTGCATCCGAGAAGAAAGCATATGATAGGAAGGCAGGCATAGGAACTAGATTAGTGGAAGCTGTCGCCAGGGTCTGTTCTACCTACATACGCTAAAACGGCTCTTCATGACATCATTAGGAAACGCATGGTGGGTTGATTACCATTCAAAGCCTGAGGCAACAACGTCGGTTGTTCGGCCTTTGTGCGGGGATAGTCTCAGCGGCGGCAGATGGGGGTTGGGGGCAATTGGGTTGGGGAGAGCCTAGAGGCGCTTCGAACAAAGCATTGAATCACACTAGTAATACTGGACCAATCAGACCTGTACCCTGTGCTACCTTCAGATCATCGCGGTTGGATGAATTGTGCTCTTTGGGCAAATGCAGGGTGAACAGTTAGACTAAGTAGTACCTGTAGTGAGTTTGGAAGGTACCTGCAGGTCAAAAAGATTGCCTGCAGGTCATATTACTACTATTATTATGCGAGCTGAGATAAAGTCTGATGATGCAAGGACTTTGATGCTAATAATATATACATTGGAAGTAACAGGCACTAAAAGGTAACTCAACAGTTCTATATAATATCTATGCCTGTCATAAGTAACCTTCAATACCACTGGTACATAATTTCTTCTTTTCTTTTTTCTTATCTTCATCTGGCTCGGGCCCACTAGCTGCACAAGCATTTCCATGGTTGCCATTATGATGAATGAGCTTTTTCAAACGTGCTACGATCAGTCCATTTGCTTCTGTGAATTGAGTTTTGATCACAGACTGAGAGCTTCAAGTTTCAATTGGATAGCAGATGAGAGTCACTGGGCTATTGATCTGATAAACAAACAATCCGATGATTTAACGACGTCAAATAACCAGTAACAGGGGTTGGGGTACTATGCCTGTATGTGAAGTTGTGAACCCAGCTCAAGAGTTCAATATAAGCTATCCACCCCTTTTCTTTTCTTTCCCCCCTTGGATTTACTTTTGAATCATGGCCTCACATGGTTTGAAGTGGTAGAGAGTCACTGGGCTATTGAAACTGATAAACTAACAGCTAGTATGTTTAGTCCTTCTGTCAAAGCAGCGATGAACCTGTAGTTCACACAGATTGAAGTTCTAATTAGAGCGCCGAGGAGGACGTCAGGGACCCTGTGATTCATCATTCACACATCCTCAGCCGGTGACCTGAAATGTCATTCACCACAGACATGCTGATAAGAATCTCACAAGCACTTGAATCATATAAAAAGTCATTAAATTCATCTCATCCATCCCATAATTCATCGGTTCTCATAGTCAACCCAGATTTTCTACCATCCATCCCAACATGTTGCCCTTGAATGCACTCAATCCGGCCGGCGTCCTCACCGTCGACATAAACGAAGTCCGTTTTTTGACGTGGGCGGATCCCACTGTATACCATCGAGCCATTGGTGCGATCAATATCAACGGTGGTATTGCTGTCGCAATTATGACCAAGAGCTGCGCCATCGTCGCCAACATCCCTCCTCTCCCCTATATAACGCAGAATTGCATGACGGGGACCGTGAATCTAAAGGCCAGGATGTATGAGCTGCAGCAAATGTATCTCCACTACCTGCCTGATTATTTCAGCGCCTGCCAACCAGAGGTCGTCGTCGTGGCTCCACATCATTGCGGACAGAGTCTTCTGCCCGATCATGTCGCAACAATCAAATGCGAACTGACAGCAATCGAACTCCCTTCCATCATGATTTATTACGTTCCCGTGCAAGGAGGGAGGTTTATACGCTTTTGTCCTGGAGTTCTCTTCATTGATGGCCGTCATATCGATACACACATTTATGTTGACGGATATCATTACTTAACGCTCTGAACAGTCGATGATGGTATGTATTCCTTCCTCTCTTTCCCACCACGGATGTGACCAAGCTGCTATATGGAATTGCGGGTACTAACTATCTTGTTATGGGAGATAATTGGGAGTGATTGAGTAGGCGCAGAGCCCGGGTTTTAGCATCGCTGGCGCTGGCGGACGTTTGTTGCAGCGTTGAGTTCTCACGCTTCCCATTAATCCTATGATTCAAAGGATTTGATTATAACGGTGGTGGGGCTTTATAAAATGTACATACTTTAATACTGAATATGATGCTTTTGTTTCTACCGGTCACATGAATTCATATTCGTAGAGTGACCGCCGAGCTGCGTGTGTAGATTTCAGAAGATATTTGGGGGCTGCTATTGATGCGTAAGTACTAAGGGCCGTCGGACATCACGCTTATACTTGGACCTTGAGTTTTTTTATAACATTTGAATTTATTTTCCTTTTTTTTACACCCGGCCGCGGGGGAAAGAGAACGGAAAGAAGATGAAGAAAACAGAAGGTTAGGATGTCAGTAAGACAGGTCACTAATTGTAATTTATTCCTGGAGATTCACGAACTTATGGGCCAGATCTCCTTGCTAGACTTAAGGGATGGTATGATACTTGGGGCACGCTTACTGTTTATAAAATGAGGATTCAAGCCGCATGCCTTGTCGAAGGCCGAGAAGATCCTGGGGGACTACGAATTCTTCAATCTTCTTGTCCTCCAGTCACCGAAGACGCGTGTCTACCGAGTTACAATTCAAGACAGAGAGTGCTTCTTGAGGATTGTCAGATTTGGATTTGAGCTATTAAGGTTGGCGAAGATGAGCTGTACTCCCCCGTGTTACTCTATCGGGAATGGGCGGTGTAGGGTTTCGTACACCGCCTTGTGACTTTGCAAGCACTTCGACAAGTTGGAGTCAAGGATAGGTTAC
>NPHW01003815.1:0-10224 GCA_002240705.1 Elaphomyces granulatus
CTTACAAAGCTCTGGCGGCACTGGTATGATGTCCCCGCTATCGAGATTCCAAATAATAAATATCATCTCGGGATATCATAGGCCAAATATTCCTCGCACCTCCTCAACCGAGAGCGAGCTAGCTGCCAGTGACGGAGTGCCATGTTGTTATTGTTCCAGCCATTTGGGTAAATTGCTGCATATCTTTCTCCGGCAGCACCTTATGAAACCACTTTTTTAGCTTCTCAACTGTCTTGTGCTGTGCTGCCTACATATGTATTGTCAAGTTCACGGTCTTAACTCGATCAGCTTCATTATCCCCGCCACTATTTGCCAAAAGCCTAGCTAACGTATACTACTAATATGTATTATTTCAATGAGGACGAATCAATTTATCCATCGTATAAGATATTTTGTACAAGAGGCAGTGCTCATGAGTCCCAAGGTTTACAGTTACAGAGCTGAATAACTAATGACTATCAAAAGAATTTATGTTATTTTATGTTATCTATAGAGCCTCCAATTTAGTTCAACTATGCCCATAAGCAGACCGGTGCCCTTCATCTACTCGTTCTTGGGTAAGATTGGACCGCGGAGAGCCTTACTGTTGCTTCAACTTGAAATGTAAGATATTCTCGACTCAGAATCAGAACGAGAGAATTATTAATATTCGCTCATAAGTATTCGAATAAGGTTAAACGCTTACGAAACAACTATTACGTAGGTACTCGGAGTCTTGGCTTGATAGGGCGTTTTATCAATATAGCTACCCAGGTAGTATACATATATGGTACCTCACCTGCATCAGAGCTCTTATTACGTTCAAATTTAAGGTGTCAAACTTAGGACTCCGCCCATACGTACTAAGCTGTCACGACTCACCACCTCCCCGGCTGTGAGTATCCATAACACCTACTTCAAATATTCTCCCCTCTCTCGTACGTTTCCATGGGATTGTGGACCGAGCGCCTGAAAATTCGCTCAGGTCCTGCAGAGAATTAATTACTGGTACTGACTGTATGTAGGAGTTTTGAGGTCGTCGAATCCCGATGACTGTGGCTGATGACTGTGGCTGAGAGCTAGAGGCGGCGTCATCGTCAACCTTACATATTAGAATTAATGAGAAAGAAGTGTTGCCATTGGCCAAATGTATGTATTAAATTAACCTTTGTGGGGTAGTTAAAACGTTGTCAGCTTCCAATTCAGTTGAAACAAGCGCACAGACCACATTATATTCGAATTCGAAGCTTACGAATATTTTTATTCTTGAGACCACTGATCTCGCGTAATAACAGTCTTGCATTGCTTCCCCTGGAGTGGAATCAACGAATTACATAAAAATATTGTCTACCGGAGGTTCTGGACTCGAGTTTAACTTTAATTAGTGTATAGGTATTCTTATAATTATCATCTTGCCAACTATAGGAAAATACGTTTTTACAGCTGCTATAGTCTCCACAAAGCATTCTTTATGGCTGGCTAGCTATTAATATCTAGTTACTAAGCTATATGAGGGTCGAAAACTCTACCTCATTCCTCCCACAACTACCTAGGTACGAATATATTAATAAAGAATCTTAATTTTATCAAACATCGGTCGTATAAATTGACCCTTTAGGCCCTAGGGGTAGAGTAGGGGACCCAAGGGCCAACTCATGAACGCGCGTCTAGGCCCACCAGACTGCTACTCACGCCGGATCCCAACCTTGTTTGTTCCTACATGATACTAGTTAATGTTCTAGATTGTCTCAGAATGCCAGCATTATGCCACGAGTCCACGACGTCCGGCATTACATATTGATTGCAACTATGTAGGACCGAGGGCCGAGTCCATAACTATATAATGGCCTACCAACACCACGAATTCATGTCTATCAAAGCATTGCAATTGTTCAAACAGATCAATCTCTCTCAATCGTCCATCAAACAATTCTATATCCATTAAAAGTTACCTCCCGGTTTCATTCAATCATATCTATCAATATGCAGTTCCCTCAATCGATTATAAGCCTATTTCTGCTGTAAGTCATTGCCCCTCATACTTCACGATAACAAACACCACACACCATGTCATGTTGATCTGGCTGATCATCTTTAATATCATAGTGTGGCCGCTGTTCAAGCTGGGCCTGTTGCTCCCAGTGGAACTTCAACTTCGCCAAACACGCAAAACACCGCAAGTGGCTACAAATATTGCTATTGTATAGATGGCCAAAACAATGACGTGAACACGGCGACAAATAGCGTCTATCAAGGTTATGTTCAGGCGGGGTCCTTTGATAAAGACGCAGTACAGTTGAACTACTCTGATGGGGCTGCTACTGCTACTGTGAGTTATTACTCTCTTCACCCTCCCATCTTTTTTCCCTCCTCTTCTCTCTAATATTTTTTTTGTTACTAGTGCGAAAATGATAAGACTTGGGATGGCGATGATTTTAAAGCCAAATGTATCAAAAATAATGCTGTGGCGGCCAAGTGCTGGAACTAATAAAGCAATTTGAAATGCGGCAATCCCTGGACCTGCCCAAGGTGGAATACGGCAGACCGACAGTTTGAATCGAGAAGCTACCTACTATATAGCACTTGAAAGCTTTAAACAGCTGGTTTCTCTCATATAGGTTTCTGTTATGGACATAATATTTTTGTATTATATACTTGATGTATGATAGTTGTTTGAATAACGCAGTGTTGTGCAACCTAGTGCCCCATTAAAACCTTGCGAATCTAACGTAGGCATGAAATTTCTAATTGAAAACATTTCTGAGCAAACGTAACTCGCGCTGGCCGTGGTCATCACACCGATTCACTGATGGATCCAGTTAGCTACAGTATGCCTGCCTCTTGCTCGAAGCCCAGCGCCCTGACTACCTAGGTACCAAATCACTTATCTCAGCAACCTCAAACTAGCTATGTACGGTAAAAAATCGTTACAAAGACGCCTCAAACTTTTACAGAGAAATGTCAAGAAAGGAATACCCCGGATACCGGGATGCTTCTTCAATTAATATCAACTCTTCAATGTAGATTTCTCATGAACCAGGCTTCACAGTGATCCAGCATAGTTTGTTTCCAGGCTGTCGTCGTCTTTAAGCCGGTCCATTTCTCGTTCTTACCATTCTCGAATAGCCATTGAAATGTTAACAGGGCCTGAGATTCTTCCTTGTCCTTCCTTTTTGTACTGAAAACTCGCAAATAACACGCTGAACTTTGGATATAGAGATATTAAATAAGTCCTTGAGACCTTGGTTATAGTATTGATGATATCGAGTCGGAGTGTCCTTCCTGGGGGTCATTACGATTTAACTTCGAGGTGTGATTCGCGCACAGTAATCCCTAAAGCAATCCGATCCTCGATTCAACGGTCAACCGACAATCGAGAGATCCATGTCGTCCGCCTTGTTTGTATTCCATGGTCCGTAAGTTGCTATGGTTAGGGAGCGATGCGGCCATCTTCCTGAGATATTGAAGGTAATCAGGGTGATACGAGGCATAGCCATGCCGTGCGCCTGTTCTATTCGAATCCTTAGTCGATCGAGTCCTCATTTGACCCCGATTCATTTTTTTTGACCTCCGATGCCGAACCCATCATCTGGGGAGAGATTGGTGAAGGGTCGGGAATCGGGACCGCCAGGATAACGACAATTAGTTCGGAGGCCCTGGTCGTATATTGTTAACATCTTTTCCATTTTCAAAGACGGTGATATTACATCGATGTCTCCGCCCACAAGTAATATGTATTATTTCATTTCAATGAGGTATCCATCGTATAAAATATTTTGTACAAGAGCTCATGAGTCATGAATGTTCCAAGGTTTACAATTACAGAGCTGATGGCCAACGACTATTAAAGGAATTTATGTTATTTTATGTTATCTCTAGAGCCTCCAATTTAGTTCAACCATATCGATGACCGTGCGGTGAGAGAGCAGCTCTTCGAGGGATCAACAAGAAGAATCTCATGAAGAATTCTAGGGGAGTCTAGTAGAACGACTCATGGCAACTTCATACGGCCTAGATCTAGATAAATATGAAGTAGCTTTATTGTTATCAAATATATGTCATGTATCTTCTATACCGTATACAATGCACCATTGAGGTTGGGAAGGTGTCAGGACTCAGAATCCGAGTCAGACCTAGATCAATTATTCTCCACCGTCCGTTCTTATTAGTTAACTTCAAGTTGGTTCAACATCCTGACATCGTCCAGAATCTGCATAAAAATTTAATAACAAAATTTAAGGTGGAAGGTACCCGGGTCGGCCCGTACGGCCCGCAAAAAAAGGTGACTCAAGAATGACCTTCCCGAGTCAACCGGTATAAGCCGGATATTCTCATCCCTCTTATGTAATAAATAATTCTTGTCTTTTTTCCTTGATCTCCTTGCAGACCAGTTCGCGGGATCGGCTGGAAGCATTCTCTCCCGCGCTAAGGTAATCTCGAGAACAAAGACGCAGATAACGGAATTACTTATTGTTGCCAAGATGTTGTGGTTTGACCCTGATGATTGGTGTGGGAAGGAGATTGCCTTTCATGAAGAACCAACGGTCACTTGGGTGTTGCAAGAAAAGCTCGATGAAAAGTTCCGTCAGAGGGCCCCGGATGGAGTTGGATCGCCTCACGAGCCATCTACTGCATGGGCGGTGTTTTCGTGTAGCCGGAAAGATGGTTTAGGCCTGAAGCATGCGATGAAAATATGGTTACAGTATGGTCTCCTGATATTTTGAAAAAGGACTGGCTTATAATACTATCTAGAATTCCTCATACAAATACCGAATTTAAATCTGCGCAGTTGCGGAGAGCTCAAGCAGATATTAATCAGCCACGTCGCTTAAAGGACGAAATTGCAGGTCTTACTCAGCTCACATTGAACAACTCACAGCATACCCCACTACTTATCAGTGTTCTCCATACTCAACAAGGTGATGATGCCCTGGTGCCTGGTGGCTTCGTTACCTATGTCCTTATGACTTGGTGCCCTGGAGAGCCACTATTTGAGCATAATTACTTCTCGAAGTCCGAGGTTGAGCGATCTTCTATCCACAAAGCCTTCGCAGATGCATGGAAGTATGTAATCCCCTTATTAAATATGAGGACAAGCTTATATTCGTTTCTGACTAAACTTCCTTAGTGATACCCTTCGATGTGGAGTTCTTAATAGGTATCCTGAACGGGGTGATCTTATTTGGGACGCTGCGGCCAATAAGTGGTATGTTGAAGAGAGTATTTTTTTATATCTTATACTAATATATTACACAGTTACATGGTGGATTTTAAAAGATGGTCGCCGCCGGTTCCGGCTGATACTATTGAAAGGGCGTACAATTATTGGGGGCTGTGAGACTATTAATTACTACACTAGCTAGCTATTTGGTAGGCAAATTTTCATTACCGGTGTTAAAACAAGGGGAATTGGAATTATTTTTTAGAACCAAGTGTTCATATCTCCATAATAATGTCCTCATAAACTTAGCAACGACGGAAGCGATAGGTTCTGCTAAATAGGCCCGGGATATCTCTCCCTAGGATTAACGATAAAATGCAGCCGCCGACATTGTATTATTTGCTCTCCAGTTACCGCCTAAAAGTTCGAGGCCTAAAAACATAAAGCACTCACGGACTGTGACCTTGCCGAAATAGTCGTTAAAGGCGCTTTGCGGCTGAACAAATGTATATTGAACATTGTGATTTATTACTGGTGAGTACCACAGTTCCCAGTTTCCTGTTGTGGGATCTTGTTCCTGCTTCAAAAAGATTGTTTCATTATATGTCGAAAAAAACCCGTATCGTACTTGGGCATGGAACATATATTTCCCAATTTGCCCTGTGAATCGAACAAATTGTATTAGTATTGGTTAAGCTTATAAAAAATATTAGTAAGTGCAAACTTTTCAAAACGTACCCAGATATTCTGCTTGATTAACCGCAGATTGGACGATGTTTATTTGCAGGTCGTGCATCCACGGAGTTTTCAATTCGCCAACGATCATCGCTTCAGAACCGTTTGCTGGTATTATAACAACATCTGGAATACCATGGCAGTTTGTACTCGTTGATCTCCCAGAACTAAAATCGAAGGGAATTCCTTCGGAGTGCCAAATCGCTATCATTACATTAGAGGTATTGGTATTGAAACGCCCTTGCACACCCTCTTCGTCTGCGCACAAAACATGCTCGCTTCTGATATGGCTGGGTCTTCTGCCACCGGCAGGATTAAAATCAAGTGGGACCGGTTTATATGTCTTATTATAGACTCATGTGCGGGCTTCCATTTCAAATGTATTCCAGAACCGCATTGGAACCAGAATTTCAATGTCGTGAATAGCATTGCTTAACGTCTTCTGAGTCGACAAACGCAGGTCTGGTATCCTTCCCTTGATAATGTCACGGGCATCCTGCTTGTATGCGGTGGTCCTACTAGAAGAGGGCATCGTATCTGCTAAATAAGAGAAAATCTGCCAAAGGAGAAGCGAGTTTCGAGTCAAGAGTTGCAGGACAAAAAATGTCAGCTTCCGAAACCGGAAGGAATTAGAGTGCTTCAAGGTTCTTTCGGGACGCTGGCATCATGAGAAGAATATTCACGAAAAGGTCACACAATCAAGCACTTCTGCCAACAGGTGATGACCCCTCTTAGAATACTATGTCGAGAGTCTGGGTGCCTGAGGCACGATGATGGCTCACCGCCCTAGTAGGTAGTCGAGATCACACGATCTCTCCTCATCTATCATCTAGCAAAGCATCTTGCTCTAGAGAGAAGAATGGAAGCAGTGCCATCCTGAGATACTACGCTTCTCCTATATTGAGATCTTCTCTATCTATTTTCTCTTGCGATATTACTATGGATGGACAACAACTCTTCGCCTGAGCTTAGCGCCAAGCCAGATCGAGCAGAGGAAGCGCTTTCAGCTCTTAATACACGTGGTGAGCTTACCATTCCTGTTACGATTGAATCACTTACGTGCCACGTCTATAGGAGGTTCCATCTCTAATGATTCCCTATAGCTAGCGATTCAGTCGAGACCCTAGGTACGATGTTACCACGTCAGGGAGCTCGAGGAACATTCAGATGCGTAGGAAACCACCCAGCTGGACATTTGAACAGCATGTATTGCGTTCATTATCGGGAGAAATTAGGAATCCTCTGAACCAAGCTGCCAGCACAGGAGAGAACACCTAATTCTTTTGGAAGCTCATGGAAGAAACGGTCGCCTTCAGGCCGGACTCATGACTCATGAGCAGTGCCTTGTAGAGAGCTCATCAGATATCTATACTGGACCTGCCGTTCTTGAATTCAGTAACTCCTTGGCAGGTCGAGTAGTAATGCGAATTCTGCCACACCCCCATTGACCGCTTAACTTACCAGACTGAAAAAAAGCGGTGAGATGAACGGTGAGATTATTGCCGCAGAAAAGTTGCGAAATGAAGACTCGACTGTTTTCAAAGTGCTGTGAAAGAATTTCTCATCTGACTCTTAAGGTTGCAGCAACCTAGGTCCTATCATATAAACACTGATCAAATAACCATTCTCTTTGATCTCGTTCACAATGAAGTTTCCAGGAGAACCTCTCATCCTACTCGCCCAAAGACGACCATGGCAGAGATCCTGTCCACTTTCGAAATCCCAGATCTACAAACTGGTGTCTTGAGACTAAGTATGGTCTTCGGCTTCGTGTTTCCAACAGTGGGTCTATCCGAATTTCATCTGTCCACAAAAAGCGAAAGCACGAAGAGATTGCCCACGACGATGTTTACGGCTGCGATTCGAAACTGTCAACATCTGTCCGACCCCACGAAAAGCGACGGCATGAAGAGATTGCCCACGACGATGTTTATAGCTACGATTCGGAACCCGTTGCCGATCCCAACCCAGTCATCGATCATTTTAATTATCGGCTTTTCCCAGACTGGTGTACCTCATATCTGTGGAACCAGGGATTGTATTTTTCACCAGTTGAAGAAGGCAATATTGAGGCTCGCTATCCACGCCTAGCTAAATTCTATTTCGAATGGCATGATATATATGAAGCCGCGTTTGTACGTCAGGAATGTTATCTTGGCAGTGGATTAGAACCGTTCCCGCAAGTGGATGAACTGGTGGCATGGGCCACAGAAGGGCTTTTAATAGCATGCTGGCTTGCGTTGCAGGCTAATGTGAAGGAGGCCGAATATGGTCCTTTGAGTCGTGCTAAGGGGTATTGTCTTCGAAAAGGACGACTGGAGGAAGAACTGGTGCGATTTCTGGTGGATATGGAAGCATTACTGTCGGCGGAGTCTCCAACGGATTAAGGCTGGGAATTTCATTCGAAGTAGGTTCGATCATTCTTACTCTGTCTGCGAGCACCGAGTTACTTCGACAAGCTCCAATTTCCGTTGTCTAAATGCTTCTACTTCTCCTGCTCCCCGTAGTTGTACATACACAAATGTCAATTATTACATATAGCCAGGTGCCAAGTTGGATTAGGGCGCTGATATGATTGTCGACGACGTCAAAGGCGGGATTTAGCTACCGCGGTGCCCGGGGCCATATTGTTGCTTTCAAACAGGACCCTACCTTCTCCTGAGGTAAAACCTCATCACAATATTACCGTTTCCTGGGACGGAGGGGCTGAACCGACAGAGGAGAATCCGCGCAAGTTTTGTACTGTAAGGAGGGAGAAGGTTCTCAGGCATACCTCTCCCTCCAAGTCTCATTTTCTTTTTCCGTATCTTGAAGAAAGGCACCAGTAACAATTGAACCAGGATCAGCATCACAGGCTTGCCGGTCCACCTCGTTCTCAAAGACCTCTTCTGGCCCGTTAGGGTCAAGGAAATCGTACTGCATATTGCTATGCCTAGTCTTGTGGTCAACAGACCTTCTCAATGATCAGACAAGCCGGGTTCGGTACGGATGGCACTCTGAATTAGCTCGGGTGGAACGGCGTCGTCTGGCCAATAATTGATTTTGGCATCGCGGTATATTCTAACTCGTTGTTTTCTTTCAGCCATTCCAGTGCCTGGTTTGTTCGCTGAGCTCGAACTCACGCATCGTCGTGCAAAGGGCGAAAAGAACCCTCCAATCCCTCATATCAAGTATTACTGTATTCGGCCGCCCTAGGGGCCAAACCGATGAACAGTTAGTTTGAGCCCACGTATTTCCTGGGCGCATTTCCAGATCTGTTCCCATATGGTACTGGAGGTCATTATCAACCCGACAAGAGCCTTAGAATGATTCCTGTTTCATTGGAAGAATTTGCTAAGTGGGCCATGACACATCATTCCCATCGATTTGCGCGCCATCCAATATTTCCCTACATATTGTAAGTTAGAATATGATCTTACTACGGCAAACAGCTATTGGTAATAACTTGCAAGCAAGGAAAGATTATTATTGGGAAAAGGCTCAAGCCGATATATTGGCTATCAGTAGTAAAGATCTCAGGGCTGCCGCATTGTCGTCCAAGCCGATACCTGGATTATCAGTCAAAACAAACTTGGTTGTATCGACAACCCCGAAGAACTGAATCATGGGAAAGCCCCCAAAATATCGGAACATGTATAATTGTCGAGGCGACCGAGGATATCGAGTCCCCTGAGAAACACCCTCACCAGCATAGTCTTCCCTGTACCGGTTTTGCCGCCAATATAGGTCAGGAATTGTTCAGATAGGCGACTTTCGAATCCATGGCCTCTCCGTTTGTCGACTCGGCAAACGCGCATCAAGAGTACTGACACGGTTAAAAGTTGCAGGTTATTGAGCTGAAACTTCTTCCCAATATATGATAGGTTCGATAATTAATACTAGTACTTTCGATTGAATGATGAACTTGAATCGTAAGCGTTCACATCCTACCGAGGTACCTAGGTACTATAGTATTTACTGTAGTCACTGTAGGAATATGGCACCTAGCTAAGAGAAGGCCTTCTTCACCAAGCTGGATCGGTAACAGAGACAGTGTGGAAAAAGGATGACGACAGTGACAGATAGCTAGGAAAATTAAAGGAACTGCAGCTGCAACGAATCTGCAACCAAAGGGCAGAATTACAGGATAAGGAAAGATTTATCATAACTGTAGAAGCGATACATTTGTTAAATTATCATACATACCTAAGGCGATCGCCCAAAAAAAAAAGCATAAGGGTTCACGTGCTGCCATCTAGGTATTTACCGAGACAACCTGCAATGCTGGTTGGAAGAATTTTCTATCCAAGCCATTATACCACATAATTATTGTACCATGCCTCGGGTTGGCGCACGGAGGCAGAGTTTTA
>NPHW01003818.1:0-30249 GCA_002240705.1 Elaphomyces granulatus
TCCTAGACGAACAGTTTCCCCAATTAATATTAATTATTAGTGTTGGTGGTGGACTAAAAAAATATTTGATCCGTGTTTGAGTGAAACCGACTGTATGAATATAATAAAGCCTAACTAGTATGTAGAAAACCCGAACTTCTTCAAAATTGCCGAGCGGTGGCGCATTGGTTCGTGACCGCTGCTGCGGCTGGTGACGCCTTAGGCCTTCTATTCGTCTCCCAGTTCTTATCACCTCTATAAGGCTCTTAGGCTCTATCATAAGGCTTTCTATGATACTGCATAGCCCACGATCGGTGAGAACATTTCTATGATATGTACATAGTAGATTACTTAAGTAGGGGGCATACTCGGCGAAACTCGGGAGAAGAAGTCCGTCTTTGTTATACCTTGCAGCTGCAAGGCCTGGACTCTGGCGCATCAATGGCGCTTTTGTGGTACAACGACTGGTGGAGACAACAAGCTTTGTAATTAGTTACACAAATGGCGACTTTGCTCTTTTAGGTTAAATCGCATTTTATATAATTCACTGGCAGAATCCCACCACTGATTGCTTCACCGCACTCTTCAATGTTGTTAACCAATGAGGTCGACCCTGCCATCAAAAGCCGTTCGGTTTAATTTGGTCAAGGGGAGGTTACATAGGAAGCTTCCCATCCGTCTATGTAACTTGCTCCATGCGAAGTAGAGTTGTGATTGTTTTACCTACTATATGCACCGTATTCCGAACCCAAGTCCATATGGGGAGTTACTGCTTGCCTACATACATGATTCCATCTCGGTGTAGTTATTTGTGCTTGTATGCATGTCTGGACATGTGTATGTATGTACATCTATATAATAGGATAGATCTTGAGTGGCTACATTTACATGTCAAATAAAAAATGAGCCCAGGAAGCACAGGGACCCGTTGTGCTCTTTATGATCCCCTCATGATTTAAAATTTAATAGTTTTGACATGGGTCTCGATGGAAGGGTGGTGGAGTAGCGAGCGTACCAGTTCTTTCATAGGTGAGTTTCCATAGGTTGCGGCTTTGTTGGCGTTCCTGGTGGTTTTTTAGGACCAGCTAGGTACACGCCCCCCGTCACAACGAAAAAAACGCTGGACTGATACCTAGGGGTGGATGGTTGGGGGACCTTATTTAACGAACGACGGACTCCTTACCTAGGCTACTCCCTACAATGGTCTGGTAATTTAAATCTAATTAGTACAAAAAGTTGAAGGGTATGTATAGTTGAACGATTTTTGGTTAATAATAACTAGGACTGTACATACAAGATATTAATCCTGGTTCCAACCTCTGTGGTGCGTGCTTGATTGAATCCTTGGTGCGTGTCTCAAAACCCCACTCCAACTTTCGCCATAAGAAAAACGCTTTCAGGGCAAATATGCACTAACCACGCTCCAGTGCAAGCCGCCACGCACCAATTCTCATTCCTCTGTTTGCTTCGTGTATTCTTTCTATTCTTCCCACTCTCTTCCTCTCCCCTCTCTTCCCGTCATTTCCTTTCGTATTCTTAATTCTTGTTCTTCTTGTTCCATGCCTTAACCGTCGACGGTGCTGTCGTTGACATTCGTCTCCTTGTCAACGACGCGTTGGGACGACCCTGGAGCCTCCAGACAAATTCTTGGTCTCCCGCATGCCCACACCGTCGTCTATCCGCAACTTTGCCTAATAGTCCCCATATTTGACGGCAGCCCTGACCTTGTTTCGCGATTTCGGTCGTCGGCCGTTCGCATTCGCTCCTTTTATAGTAAACACATTCGCTTTCGATCCGACGGGGTCTTTCTCTCGTTTGGTTTTCACCCCATTACGTTCTTTCCGTTCTTTTCTTTTATCCTTTGATCTCTATTTTATTTAGTCTATTTCAGCCTGTCGTCTTCGAGCAAGATTAGACGGTGTCCTTTCGATTCAATCGTTCATCAACAGAGAAAGTCGCATTGGAATCTCATAGTTTGCGCCAGCGTCTTCGGCGTTAAGAACTTGGATTGGGAAGCCCGTCTTTAATCCGCAGGCGAAGATACCGAGACGACCGGGTTCAGTAATCGCAGCGTTTACGATAGTTGAGGGGCGGAAGGATAAGAGGCCTGGCGAATCCGTTGCCTGCTCTCTCTTTGTTTACATGACACCGGGTACAGAAAGCTTGTCGAGACAAAGGAATAGTGAGCAAGGGGCAGGACTGCATGGAAAGACGAAAGAAATTGTCGACGTGGTTCTGTGAACTTGATCCCGCCCACGCCGTTGAGCATCCCATTCACACGTTGCGCTGGGGTTTGGGCTGGTTCGTGAAGACCTTATTCGCGCCACTGGGGGGAGGGGGGAGATTCGAGCACTGAGCAGCCGCTCTATTCATTCATTTCTTTTGCTTTCCTGGGTTTCGACCTTTTCATTCACTCTTTTGAAGTGCGGTCTTAGCGGTAAGTTGGATTGTTTTGGATCTCTATAATCAAAGTCGGGATGTGCCTCGCCTTTCTAATGTCTTCAGTCATTGTTGGTGACACTACAATGGCCGCAAGAATGTCGCGTCGAAGTTTATATTTCCCCCTTTATTTTTTATAAACTGCTCTGACTTTTGGCTAATTGTATTCCCGGTAGATACGTTCTTTACTGTCCTCCGCTGACTACGAGATTGCCTTATAAAACAGTGTGCAGTAATACCTGAGATTTATTGTCAATTTTCTTCGGAATGCGGTTCTCCACACCGCATGTTCTCGCAGTTCTCCCTTGGCTGGCAGGAGTCGAACTTGTCGCAGCTCAACAGCCACAAGAAAACCATGTCGTCCGGCCACGATACCACTTTCCTCTGGAGATCAGGAGGCCGGTGTTTACCAACTCATCATCGGCTGTTCTCGAACTTCCTACCACAACGTTGAGTTTACCACCGTCAACATCAACGATATCAAGCTCAACGAGTTCATCGGTATCAAGTTCGAGTTTGCCGAGTTCAACCAGTAACCGACCTGTGCAACCGGATTACTATGTGAATAGTAAATCGAGCCCGTCATCTGTTGTTTTAATTGGTGTCACGATTTACGACCAAGGCAATGGCCAATTGACAACGGTTACTGGTGATCACGCTATCTTGCCTTCCACTCCAGTGGTTTCAGTCCCTCCAAGCACGACGACAAACACTGGTTCTGTGCCAACGAGTAGCTCACACTCGATCAGTACCTCGTCACAGGCGGTTCCTAGCAGTAATGCCAATACAAAGCCTGCTCCAGTTTTCCTTGTAGACATTAACACGAATTTCCCATCTTCGAGCATCCAGCCAACGGTGACGTCTAATACTACACCGAATTATGTTGCCCCTTCAAGCGCACTCTCGTCCACATCCACCTCTGGGGCGCCTCCAGGCGCAGAGTACCTGACGAAACCGAATTTCCTGTCGTCGATTGGAAGTCTATCATCAAGCATCCAGGCAGTGGCCACGTCTAAACCATCAATCTCCGGGGCGTCTTCAAGTGGATTAGGGGGGTATCTTGTTTCAGGTGCGAATCTCCTGCTGTCGACTCGGAGTCTACCTTCAAGTATTTACCCAGGGGTCACGTCTACGCCGGAAACCACATCAACGTCTTGGTCTCCAAGCGGATTAGACTACTTCAAACCGAAGGGGTCGATTGTGAGTCTATCATCCTTAAGTACACTGGAAGCCACGTCAACCTCTGGATCGTCTCCGGTAGGGTACTCCGCCCCAGGCTTGACGAAACCGAATCTCCTGCTGTCGTCTGCATCCTCAAGCATCCAGGCAGTGGCCACCTCTAAACCATCAATCTCCGGGGCGTCTTCAAGTGGATTAGGGGGGTATCTTGTTTCAGGTGTGAATCTCCTGCTGTCGACTCGGAGTCTACCTTCAAGTATTTACCCAGGGGTCACATCTACACCGGAAACCACATCAACGTCTTGGTCTCCAGACGGATTAGACTACTTCAAACCAAAGGCGTCGATTGGGAGTCTATCATCCTTAAGTACACCGGAAGCCACGTCAACCTCTGGGTCGTCTCCGGGTGGATTAGGGTACTCCATCCCAGGCTTGACGAAACCGAATCTCCTGTCCGCGACTGGGAGTCTATCATCTTCAAGCATCCAGCCAGGGGCCACATCAACTCCTGGGTCAGCCCCCGGGGCATCTTCAGGCGGATATCTCGTCCCAGGCGTGAATCTCCTCGGGAGTCTATCATCTTCTAGCATCCACCCAGGGGTCACGTCTGCACCGGAAGCTACGTCAACATCTGGGGCCTCGCCAGGTGGATTAGGGTACTCCATTTCAAGCTTGACGAAACCGAATCTCCTGCTCCCAACTGTGAGTCTATCATCTTCAAGCATCCAGCTTGGAGGTGGATCAGGGTATCTCGCTTCAGGCTCACCAAAACCGAATCTTCTGTGGAGTGGGAGTCTATCATCCTCAAGCATTCAGCCACAGGTCACGTCTAACCCTGGCGTTGGGGCAAATCCTACCTCGAAGAACCCGAGTAATCCTTTGTCGACCGGAAGTGTCCCGTCTTCTTTTAATCCTAAAGCTACACCGAATCTCGACAACGGGGGAGGTCTCTCTTCGAACTCACTGAACCCAAGTTATCCTCTGTCAGCTGGAAGCCTGCTATCTACAAGCATCCCACCGTCAGTGACGTCCACCCTTGCTTCAGCTGGAAGCCTGTCATCTACAAGCATCTCACCGTCAGTGACGCCCACCCCTGCTTCAACTTCCGGGGGTTTTCTCGGTGTGTTGAGCAGTGTCACTAATATTCCAGCTATACTGCTGAACTCATTCAATCTTCCATCAGGGTCAAGCCTACCATCCTCGAGTGTCCATTTACCGGTTACTTCTGCTCCAAACGTTACACCGGGTGTTGTCCCGGGAGTAGTGGGATATGGCTCCTCTAATTTGCCGAATCAGAGCAGTCTTCCAAGCGGGAATCTAACATCAAGTGGCCAGCCTCCGGCGACTTCTATTTCCCAAGGTCCATCTAGCGCCGAAAGCGGTGTCCCGGGAGTGGTCACTCCTGGGTTGCTGAACTACAGTAATTCTTCATCGGGTGGAAGCCCACCATCCTCAAATGTGAATCCGAGCAGTCTTCCATTAAGCCGGATTCTATCATCAAGTGGTCAGCTTCCGACCCAAGGCGTCGGAAGCGGTGTCCCGGAAGGGTTACCGGCCAGCGTTGTCACGGGACTGGCGGATGTTATCACTGGTTGGATTTCCCAAGGCCCATCTAGCACCGGAAGCGGTACGGGCAATCTTCCATCGGGTGCAAGCGTACCATCCTCGAGTCCGGCTTCTAATGTTCCATCGGGTGTTGTCCCGGGAGTAGTGGGAGGTGTCTCTAGTTATCCGAATCTGAGCAGTCTTCCATCAGGTGGAAGTCTACTATCAAGTGGTCAGCCTCCGGCAAGTAGTCAGCCCCCAGCAAGTTCTATTCCCCCATCTAGCGCCGGAAGCGGTGTCCCGGGGGTGGTGGGAAGCCTCACTTCTGGTTTGCCGAACTCGAGCAATCTTCCATCTCCACCATCTAGAGCCGGGAGCGGTGTCCCGGGACTGGTGGAAACTGCCACTGATTTAACGTCCTATCTCCCATCATTAAGTGTTCAGCTTCCGGCCCAAGGCCCATCTAGCGCCGGAAGCGTTGCCCCGGGAGTGGTCACTTCTGGCAATCTTCCATCAGGTGGAACTCTATCATCTTCAGGTGTTCAGCCACCAGCGTCTTCCATTCCCCCAGTTCCATCCAATGCTGGAAGCTTTATTCCGGGTGTGGTAACAACTATCAATTCCGGTTTATCGAACCAAGGTAATCCTACCTCTAGTGGAAGCCAACCATCCTTGGGAGTTCAAACGTCAGGTGGAACCATACCACCCTCGGGAGTTCAATCAAATCCGACGGGTGGAACCATACTGTCCTCGGGGTTTCCAAGCTATTCTACCTCAGGTCTACCCTCGGGAGTTCAACCAAATGCGACGTCAGGTGGAAGCATACTGTCCTCGGGGGTTCAACCAAACCCGGGCTATTCTACCTCAGGTGGAAGCCTATCATCGTCGGGAGTTCAACCAAACCCGGGCTATTCTACCTCAGGTTCAAACCTACCGTCCTCGGGAGTTCAACCAGATTCGGGCTATTCTACCTCAGGTGGAAACCCACCATCCTCAAACCCGACCAGTGTTCCGTACCCTTCTCAGAGCATCCCTATCAGCTCGAATTCTGGTGTCCCGCCATCGGTCATTCCCCTTCCTACGACTTCAGGTGGTTTAGGAACTTCGAACGTAACGGTCCCCTCTTCACAGCCTACTATACCGGTCTCCACCGACACCAACGTTCGGCCATCTTCAGTTCCTCTCCTAGATACTTCTAGCGCCACCGGTACTCAGATACCCAATAAGTCGACGGCTCCATACGGTAGTCTTTCTGCGACCACAACGTCGGGATTGAGCGTTCCCCCTTCCATTCCACCACCAGCTCCGTCTTTTCCCACTTATCACCCTTCGAACGTCACTTCTGGTGCTGTGTCGCAAAACCCTCCTGTTACTTCTCTGTCACACAACAGCACACTTCCGGCTGTCCACAGTGACTTAAGACCTACAGTTCCGTTGCCCACCGGCCCGAACACGCTTACAACGGAACCTACGTCTTCTAATAAGCCAATTTCTGCTCAAGTTCCGGTTGTGCCGGCCTCCTCGGCCACTCTGCCTGCTTCCGAAGCCCCCAGCAATTATGTTCCGTCAAGCATCATGGTACAGCCTACTTCTTCCGTTCTTCCATCGCAAACAACGTCAACTGGATCAAACCCTCCTGGAACTGTTCCAACGGAACTTCCTCAGGTTATTGCACCTGCTGGAGGTATTCCACAGCCACCCCTGAATTCTACTTTAATTCAGCTCGGCTTCAA
The DNA here is from genome assembly GCA_002240705.1 of Elaphomyces granulatus. Lineage (NCBI taxonomy): Eukaryota > Fungi > Ascomycota > Eurotiomycetes > Eurotiales > Elaphomycetaceae > Elaphomyces > Elaphomyces granulatus. Next base: position 6,876 of record NPHW01003818.1, read on the forward strand.
AGGAGAGCTGAAGTACACCTTTGTTGCCACAACACCGATTTCGGCTTCGCAGATATTTTTATACGTTCCGATTGGTGTGGCGTATGCTTTGCAACTTAATACGAGTCAAGTCACGATGCAGTCACTCCGCCCTTACGACACCACGAAGAAGAATGGCTATGTTACAACTCTGGCTTTGGCTTTCATTCCTTCGGATATGGTTGACGTATTAGATCTTCAACTACACACCCATTTTTCAAGGCTATATGAGCAGCAGGATGCTCCAGCGCGGACGCTAATGGGTTTCCTTGACCCGACTATCCCATTGATTGCTAGTCAAGGACTTGTTAGCTCGTCTTCTTCGGGACCCGGTAGCACTGCATCTTCAGGAAACCCTAACAGCGGAGGGTACAACAACGATGGCACTGACGGGGGTGATGGGGGTGCCAACAACGCTACCACAAATGTTCGTCCAGCTACTGTTGGAATTGCCATGACTGTTGTTTGTGGTGCAATGATGTACGGTGCTGGAATGTTCTATGTTGCACGTCGTTACAGGAACCGACGCCAGCTCCACCAGCGTTCCAGGTCGCTTCCTGATGACCGACTGAGTGGGCCTCCTGGAACCGAGTCAGTATTCCGCACCTTGTCTCCACATGGTGGTCGCAACAGTCGACATAGTGGTCGGAGCAACCGAACACAAATGATAAGTGCACCTGTTACGGCCGAGAACTCCCTTGGATGGAACTAGGCTGTGTTGTCATGAAAAGGAAAGTCATATCATTGTGCAATTTTCATCTCTTTCGGCCCGACTTTATGTGGTGGAGAGTAAAAGGAACAGATGGGTCCTGCAGATCAAAGCACTTCTATAGACTATTTTCTCTGCATATTCAATACCCGTCAGTCACCATCTTTTGACTAGTTTCTCCCTAGTCCACACACGTCCTATATGCCCCTTACCTTCTTCAAACATTTTGTATTCTGTGCAAATTTTTCCCAAAACACTTGAACTTATTTCTTTTTTTTTGGTGGACTCATTTCTATTATTCCCTCTGACGTTTGAAGATCTCACGGGACCCCCGGTAATTTCCTTTCACCTACTTCGTTTACTATTGATAGCGGCAGAGATGATATCCTTCATGATTAATACGTGGAGTCGCAGGGCTCCACGTGTTTGTACAGATGTATGGAGGCTGCAACTGTAGTCTATTTAGACAGATAATGGAAAAGCTGGGATATTTTCGATGTATAAAGCTATCCCCTTCACTGGCAACACCTCGTCCTTTAGGCGCCCAACTTAACTATAACTTTTAACCAACGGGAGCTAACTGTATAACTGGACGAAGTGTTGCCAGTGAAGCGGATACGCCCTTTTTTTTCTTTAATGTAGTTGCTGCTGCGCGAACTGTTATGTATGAGAACTCAAAGACTAGTAATTCGGTTCCTATCTGAACTTAATTTTCTAAGAGATCTATTTTGACGTGTTCGTCTTTCCTTGTATAAATAATTTGTTTAAATCCTTCCTAAGGTGCGATACATAGGTTATTGCGTTTTGCGTGTTATATCAAAATATTCAAGTGCATTACTCTAATGTACATACATACAATAATGTTCTGAACATACTTAGTACTAGTATATACACATTATTATCTTATTCCCTGAATGCGGATACGTGGTTTGGATAGCCGAGAGCTCTATTCTGCAGCACAAGAAAGATATGAATTAAATAGCCTGTCGGTTTAGCTGTCGGTTTAGCCCAATCAATTCAGGTATAAGTCTTCAAGCAAGTGAAAGCTGAGTGATTTCAGTCAAGATTATGATATTGTATAAGATACCATTAGACTCATTATGAGAAAAGGTTATTAGTGTACATTTACCCACAAGCTCGAATGATGGTTTTAGGATGGATTATTATATCAATTCTATAACTTGGAATGGTAATTGCGATGACAACCTAGGCGTAATAATAAGAGAAAGATAGCACATATTTCAAGACTGCAAATTTAATGGAGGAGCAGAGTTGTAAGGAGCTTAGCATAGCCACACGCTAGTAAACACTAGTGTGCCTGTATATAGCCTGGGATCTCCAGCATCCTCTCAGCGATCAGTTCTATCATACATCATACACGTATCTATGTATACTACATACAGGTACACTCTCACTTCTTACACAGAGAGAGGAGTGGCTATACATTGAACTCGTAAATTCAATCAGAGGTATGTACATTAAGTCCAAAAGATTTATCAAGTTATGATATTAAGCTAGAAAGAGGATTGATCTGCTCGTTAACCCTACTAGGTACCTACATAAATTCGACAACCTTGGAAAGTATGCCACATCATAGGAGCATAGATGAGACAATTGCCGGTAACTTGCATCTTGAAGCGGGTTTTGTGTTCCAACAATTAGTAGATATGTTTGACGATCAGACACTTGTCAAACCAACCAAGCTTCAACATTCCTCTCAAGCTATTCATAGTAGTACCGTATCATCATATGTAGTACTTCCAAGTGTGACCTGAACCTTACATAATGAGCCTGCCATCAGTTTATTTTAAGGAGCTATAGATAGTTATCTATACCTTTCTTTGACTAGGTAGCGCCTTTCGTGTAATCAGTAAATAATATACATAGTAATAAGCTTGTAGTTGCTGTTGCACTTGATTTATGTGAACATTCATGAGTACACATTGTCTCAGCTGAGATTCTGAGACAAAATACACAGTCATTTCCGGCAGTTCTGCAGACTTATCATATTATAATTATACCGAGGTAACTGAGCTTGTGTGGATGCAGTCCATTTAAAACTTGAGCCGTCAAATCCAGTTCCTTGGATCATACTATGTACTAGAAAACAACATGTCCAGGGTTTGCAAGCTTAAGCTGTTCCCGTTGAATGATAGGGAGGCTCGTAGCTCTCCAAAAGAAAGATTAGCAAGAAAAGGCATTGTGAATTATTACTAATTATACATTAGATTATGCTGTTCATTCTTATCGATTTCTTATCCATGCTCAACTGCACACCCATAGAAGACCTTAAGCTGCAACGATTCAACGATCAATAGCCAGAATAAACTTAAGAACGTTAAGGTTAAGGTTGGAAGGAGCTTCAAGCCTCTTCAAGCCGTGAAGGCCTCATCCTGCATCACCATCATCAACGGTCTTAATAAGGCCTGAAATATTTTCACTGTCCATGAATTTCTATATGATAAGTCCCTGCAGGATTCATGCCCACGAAATGCCCACGCTAAGTTCACCGCCTGTTGTTTCCAGCGATACCGATTTGGTGAATTGTGATGAAGCTTGCAGAGTTGGCAGAATTATGCCTCATCATTGGTTGGAATCTAAAAGAGGTTCTGGAATAATAAGTCACCGAACTATGTAGATAGATAAAGTTCATCTCTTTTATAGATTTTGATACCCCCCCAAAGGGTAAACGGAGACTGCAGTAGTCAACTTCTTAACTGTACGTATATTTTTACTGGTTTCTGTTGTACAATGTACTGGTTTCTGTGTGACTCCCCATGCGTGAGCGGCCACAGCCACAGCAGGTTCCCGCCGCCCCCCTCGTCCAGTCATCTGGGTTTCTTTGTTTCTGAGACCTCCTGGCCTTCACCTCATAGTTTCTCATATCATAAGTTGTTTACAGATAGGATCTTAAAAGTTGTTCTCATCCTCCATATCAAACCTTCATCATTTCTAAAATCGTCACGATCTCTACGGTCTGTTTATCGACTGTCTGCAAACAACCTTTTTCGGCGCGATCCGGTTAGCCTGCCGTGAAAATGAAGGTATGTTCCCCAATCTCTCTCTCGCGTTGGTCTCGGCGCCCCTCATCAACCAGACTATCACTGACCAGAACGGTCTCCTCCCCGACCAACAGGCGATCAGGCGGTCCCTCAAGGGAGAAAAGGATTCTAAACCTCATCACATCTCCATCACTCCCAAGTCAGCCATTGCCATACTGCCACCCAAAAAGGTAAGGTATTTCCTTCATCAGCCTAGCTTTAGAATAGCCTAACTTCTTGCTCTTCCCGGAGACAGGTGATCAAAGCGCAGTTTGATTATATCCCTGAATCGGGGAATACGCAAGAGTTACGTTTTAATAAAGGTGATTTCTTATATGTGATTAGTAGAGAGGACGACCCAGACTGGTACGAAGCGTGTAATCCGTTAATTCCAAGCGCAAGGGGGCTGGTGCCGGTGTCTTTCTTTGAGGTCATTGGGAAGCAAGAGAGGAACAGTGGTGTATTGAACGACATTCAAAAGCAAGAGCCGCACGATTCGGGATTCTCAGATAGTGGCGTGCAGGCAAGAACGGACTTAACGAACACGACAAAAGAGGGCGCTCGGGCAAGGATGTCCTCGTTCGCGAAAGGCTCTGGTGCGATGGTCTACGGCGTCGTTAAGTATGACTTTCTCGCCGAGCGTCCCGATGAGCTGCAAGCGCAAGCGGGTGAGGCGATCATAGTCATTGCGCAATCGAATCCGGAGTGGTTTGTGGCCAAACCTATCGGTCGTCTGGGGGGACCAGGACTGATTCCGGTGTCATTCATTGAGCTTCGAGACATGACCACGGGTCAAGCTGTGACGGACCCCCATGAGGCAGTGAAGCGAGCTGGTGTCCCAACAGTGGAAGAGTGGAAGAAAATGACGGCAGAATACAAGAACAGTAGCATCACTCTCGGGAAGCTGGAATCCACGGGGGGTGTTCCGCCGAATAGGCCTCTCAGCGAAGGCGCGGCTCGGGATCAAGTGCATCCTCAGAATGCTGGAAACAGGACAAGCGGACATCAGAGTCAGCAGCACCTTAGTCAACACCCGCTACAACGACAAACTTCTCAGCAGCTTCTGGCGCCTGTTTCGGCCTCGATTCCCCGTTACTGCTTTGATAACGACAAGTATTGGTACATTATTGAAGCTAAAATGGAAGATGGCCGTCACTGGGAGTTGTTGCGATACTATCACGACTTTTACGACTTCCAAATCGCGCTGCTGACACAATTCGAGGAAGAAGCCGGGAACAAAGGGAAGGCACGGACCCTGCCTTTCATGCCTGGCCCCGTTACTCATGTCACTGATGCGATCTCCAATGGGCGGCGCCAGAATCTTGATGAATACATCAAGCAGCTGTTGAAGATGGCTCCACATATATCCCGCTGCCGGCTTGTTCGCAAACTATTTGCTCCCCGTCCTGGAGATTTCGAGATTGATCCCAATGCGGTCGATGATTACCGACTCTCTGGTGGCTCTCAGCAATCGTCTAGCCATGATGTCTCTCAAAGCGCTTCTCGGCACTCGTCTCAAGGCCATCTCAATCCGGGTGCAACTGGATATCCTCTCCCAATGGCTTCATCGGGACGTGCGCCCGTCCAGCGTCCGCAACCACCGCCGCAACCTAATAGCGCTTCTCATTCACGCACCGAATTGCCACTACAGCAGATGAACCGGCAGCCAAGCTCACTGACCTCACTGACTCAGGTGTCCAACACGTCGAGTTCAGGAGCAATAAAGGTCAAAGTTTTCTTCCAGGATGATATCATCGCTATTCGTGTACCGGGTGACATCAATTTCCAGCAGCTACAAGATAAACTCAAAGACCGCCTCAAAGTCAACGGGGAGATTATAATCCAGTACAAGGATGAACCGACTGGCAGCCATGTGGACATCCTCGCCGACAATGACTTGGATATGGCACTTCAGCGCAATCTGAAGTTAACACTTTATGTTTATCTCGCAGGCTAGCGAGCATTGGTGCTGTGGATCCGTTACCAAAGCATCCTTTTTCCGTGTTTCATTGCTTTGCATGGTTCTGTGGGGTGTTAAGGCGTAACTTTGGTGTCATCCATTCGAATATGGACATCCAAACTCTTGGTGGATGTTGGCCTGTTCATGAACGATCTCTCGAATGACGGATGATTGAATGATACTTTGTTCTTGAATCTTTCTCTTCTCTTTTTTTTTTATGTTTGTTCCTCCTTTCCTTCTCAAAAGGTCTATTTTGTTAGGTGAATCCCCCCAATCTGCTGTATTCTATTGAATGCCACTAGGGTGACCTGGTTTCCACCTATCATTCATCTTCATACACCATCTCATTTTTGCTGTACGTTTTGTACACTCCTCCCCTATTCTATTCTATTCATTTACCTCGTGCTCCGACCTAATCTTAGCGACGTGATCTAGCATCGGAGAGATGTTTTGTCTCCTAGATTTGCAATATCTTTCAACTATTTCATTGATGTCTAATTTTATTCCTGTATCCTCTCGATTTTGCTCTAATCCTGTACCCAATATGTCGCTACACTCACCTAAGGGACTCCTCTGTAGCATTTCCTAGTTAGAGAGAATTGAGCCTTCCTGTTGACTCTCGGCCTCTCATTCTCTTCTAATAATATATTGATGGGAGGCTTCATCTTCGTCTCTAATTACTATTGCCTGCTGAATCCAAAAGGTCTTCACGGACCAGCAATCCCGGGAAAGGGGAATGAATCTATTCTAGGAGGAAATCTGGCTTATCCTATGCTATTTATCTTACTCACCAATATGACAAAATTTATAATTTCTGTTGACACTGAATATTTCTGTCAAGAATCTGCTGAGCCGAAAGCGTAAATATATCAAGAAGTCGTTTAAGGGCGGATAATTTACATCAATAACAGAGAAAGGCCATGCCATGCTCACTGCACCAGAGCGATTGGAGGTCCATGATCGGGAACCTTGTGCTATGTAGGTATGTGTGGAGATATACACACAATTACAACTCGCCACCTTTTTTCAGTCTTTCATGAATTCCGATGACAGGCTCTCTGCAACGGGGATCTTGCTTTAGCGTTTACTAGAGGACCCGAAGACATTCATTCACGCCGTTCTTCCAGTCATCTTGAGTAGCATGGCACCTGCGATGATCTCTGCTTGGTAGGAATAAGAATAATTTATTAATTAACCGAATGATCAATCGACGATCGGGGAGTATAGTCCTCTTCGAACAGAACTATGATACGTTTTCGTAACACGGGGAGATCAACTCGTTATCAAAAAGACTCAGTCATAAAAGCACCTTTGGTGACATTTTCTATATACTGTCCCGATAGATTATTGGGCAACCGGCACGTATCATGTACAGACGCAATCGTCTTCTTTGAGCGACTTGATCAGAGTGAGTATATAGGTTACATATGATAGAGGGAGAAACACACTGACCATCTTGGGTAAAGACTAGTTGAAACTTGTTGAACTTTGAACCCCCGAGGAATCACATGACTGACTGTTTTAGGTGCGAAGTTTTAAACGCAGCAATGGATTAAAGTAAAGAATTGGAAAGAAAGTGGCGCATGCGCATCTACGTAAGGTTCTTTCCATTATTTCTTGGTCTTCGACATCCTCATCTTCTTGACTTTTCTCGGTCAGTTCAAGTTGTCCTCCCGTGAAACATCGGGATCGGAAGCTCGCGGGGAATACCATCTATATTCTCGTATATGTATTGTCGATCTCTCTTTTCGCCATCCAGCACCAACATCATTTTACTAGTACTTCAGCTGCAGAATTTTCCTGCCCTCCTCACTCTTTTCTCCAACCGACGTTTGCAGTCTGCCACAGCTACCCCTCCTTCCTCATGATCCAACTGTTATGATTTTACCTATATTCCATCGATGAGTCAACAACTCGGGAAAAAATGTACGTGCTACCTTCGCGGGGTACCGGGAACTGGCATCCTTCACACATCATCAACCCGAGGGATTGGGGTCGTTAGAATATATGCAAAGGAGTGGAGGCGGAAAATACATTATGCCCGGAAGTGCACCTCCAGGCAGTCTCTGTGCTTTGCAATCTCCGGTCCTATCGTTCAATCTAGAGCTGGGAGAGCTGGATTGGCTCAGCATCATGGCATCAGGTGGCTGGCGACGGCCAGTGAGGCGCTGGCACTAAGAGAACGGAGCGATAAGGATTTTATTACGGCATCGGGTGGCCCTTTGCACGAGTACGATGAAAGAGTAGAAGCTGGGCTGTTGAGAGATGATTCACATCAGAGAGGTGTGCCTGCACATGTAAAATCCTTCTTAAACTAAAGGAAAAACAAAAGAAAACCTAGAAATGGTCTTGCTGATATTTTGTTCATTGCTGTAGCACTCATCCAACACCTTCAAGATTTGCATGATATGCTTGAAGTATATACTCCTCCCCAGGTTATACAACCCCCTGTGGAATCGCTGCAGGAGGAGCCAAAGCCTAGTCTCTTTGGTTCCTTGTTCGGGCGCAACGCACGCACCTCTTCTTCGGTTGCTATCCCTCTAGCCCTTCCAAAGGGCTTATACATGTTTGGGGATGTTGGGTGTGGGAAAACTATGTTGATGGACCTTTTCTATGAGACATTGCCATCCAATATCCCGTCTAGAAAACGAATCCATTTTCATAACTTCATGCAAGATGTACATAAGCGTTTACACATGGCCAAGACTCAGTATGGCGGCCATTTTGATGCATTACCCTTGGTCGCAGCCGATATAGCTGAGAGTGCAAGCGTGCTTTGTTTTGATGAGTTTCAGTGCACAGATGTGGCAAATGCAATGATTCTGAGAAGGTAGGTTCACAGACCAATCTTCTGGAAGATGTGTGTAGCAGGAGGCCTTTCTGATATACTAGACTTCTGCAATCCTTAATGTCTCACGGCGTGGTTATGGTTACAACCTCGAATAGACATCCTGATGATTTGTACAAAAATGGCATCCAGCGAGAGCATTTCATTCCGTGCATCAAGCTCCTGAAGAGCGCGCTCAAGGTGCTCAACCTGGATTCGGCAACAGACTATCGCAAGATTCCGCGACCTCCCTCCGGCGTTTACCATCATCCTCTTGACCTTGCGGCTAGCCGCCACGCCGACAAATGGTTTGAATTTCTTGGCGATCCAATCCATGATCCACCGCACCCTGCCACACATGAAGTCTGGGGACGTATCATCCGGGTTCCTAAGGCAAGCGGCAAGGCTGCACGATTTACCTTCCAGGAGCTCATCGGTAGAGCAACTGGTGCGGCAGATTACCTTGAGTTGGTAAGACACTATGACGCTTTCATCGTGACTGACGTCCCTGGTATGACTCGTGATCAACGTGATCTTGCGAGGAGGTTCATCACATTCATCGATGCCGTCTATGAGAGTAAAGCACGTTTCACCAGATCCAGCAAATTCGCAACGTGTATTATAATTACTAACCGTTTTCTAGGCGAAGCTGGTCCTGACCACCGCCGTGCCATTGCACAACCTTTTCCTGTCAGATTCCGACATAAATGACTCTTTAGCTGATCGTTCATTTACAGACCAGTCTGCCTTGGATCCCTCAGACATGCCTGACCACATGCGCAGCCTAATGGATGACCTTGGTTTGTCCATGTCTGCTCTTAAATCCAGCTCTCTCTTCAGCGGTGACGAGGAGCGCTTTGCGTTCGCGCGTGCTCTTTCTCGACTTACAGAGATGGGCAATCAGCAGTGGATCGAGAGTGGATTAGGTATGGGAATGACAGCCAAGGCTGGCGAAGAAGACAAGGCAGCTTGGAGAAAGACTAGGAGTAGATGGGGTGAGGATATCATGTAGCTTGGATATGTGTTTCTTTGCCGTGAGAAAAAGGCGGGAACTGGCAGAAAGCCCTCTGGGAGGCCCTAATATTCTTATTATTATAATTCTCTTTATACTTCAACATGATAACCCATAGCAGGCGAAATAGACAAGATTCGTTCAAAGCTACATACCGCCTATCTAAAAGAAGTAAAGAGTAATATAGGAAACGACAACCAAAGGTTATGTAACAGTGACAATCCAGATTCCGTGTAAGATTCTGAGATGGATTCGTCCCGAATTCGCAAAAGACATAGCCTGACTATCATATATAGCTGAGAAATAATCTCTCTCTGAAGGATCTTCATCAAGTAAAAACCGTACATAGTGATTTCGCAAGATCTTCAAGTACATAGGTATGTAGTAACTGGAAGCCAAGAAATCATTCACCGTATCCCCGAAATCGGCATCAATTTGACGTGTCTTCGTTCTGTACAATACTACATACATATATAGCACTCTCTTCATCAAGTTAGTAGTTTCGCAAGGTCTTCAAGTACATAGGTAGTAACTGGAAGCCAAGAAATCATTCGTTAGTCACCGTATCCCCATCAATTTGACGTGTCTTCGTTCTATACTACATATGTATGTATCCTCGTTCCCATTATCACTCAATTTACTCTCTCTTGCCATAGGTATGATAATCATGCGATAGTTAAATGATCTCAACAATTATATAATATGACATGACGACTACATAGTATATTGTACATACATATGACGATGAAACCATTTGTGTCACGATCAATGCAAGCTTCTTATTATAATTTAAGTGGTGTCAGACTCATAGTACTAACTAAGTGTGTCCAGAGAAGACGATATCTATGTATTTCGGTATGATGATATATATCGATCAATTCATCCATGATATGGAAGCTGTTAATGGTCCTGGATGGACATCATGAGGGATTCAAGATTGTAGTATGTAATATAATAAGAGAAGATCATAGTTACATATACTACTAGTACTAGGTATAGTCGTCTATAATTACCTAAGTGTAGGTTTATTACCTCAATAGTTTGTGTATGTGTATGTGTTAATGTGAGCATCATTGATATATCTAGATAAATGACGAAATTTCAGACCGGCCAGCCTCGCTTAGCGAGGGCATCAAGCAAACAGCCAGTGAAAGGAATCAGATGCGACAGAAGTTAAAATGTTAGTGCTATGAACCCATGGTCAATCCTGGACATTGTCTTGAGAGCCAAATAATGCAGAAATGATGAAATATGTACATAAGGGGGGAGAAAAAAAGGAAAAATCTCTGCGACCTCCCCTTTCACAGACATCATGCAGGGCTGAAAGTGATAGGTACCTAATGTAACAGTATGAAGCAGGTATATAGGCTGTACATTAATAATGGGTAATTATTAGCGAAAAACCATCAATCCATGATGCACATGGACTAGAAACTTTAGCAATGCTAATAAAGCCCCTTGGGGGTATCAAAGTATGCCAATGATAATAAAAAGAAAGATTCCCAACTACCTAGTTAGCAATAGGACTTTTTTTGGAAAATAAAAAGCCACCAGCTTAGTCCTTTCACATCCCCATACACGTCTGTAACTATCATATGTAGCTATAGGTTGAATGGACCTTTCATATTATTGGGGATGGGGTCCGGACATGACTGCGGCCAAGGCCATGTCTGTTTTTGCTGGGTGGCGTCGTTCCAGCGAACAGTATAAGGTTGATAGGGCTGAGCGGGAGAGAATGTTCGCTGAACGGAAGAGAATGTTGCTCAAGGTGTGATGGCTGATGCCTCAGTACGCAATATCAAAAGGTGATAGCTATGTGGGATCAATTCGTAACTATCTCAAGTTGAAGAAGTTGAAGAAGGATAAAGTATCAAGACTGGTCATGTGACCGGTTAGCATATTGATCCACATACAGGTCATCTAACGAAACTCGCTGGGGAAGATCGCTTTTGAAATGCTGATCCCGTTTACGCTTTTTCGAAGGTAAGCCATCGGGTGTATTCACCTGGGGTCATTATTTTAATTAAATAATGGGGAGGTGAGATATCGCTTACATGCATGTCCCTCAATTACTTAATTATTATTCGCTAAGGGCCATTACCTAACGTGTGTGAAATGCATGATATATGATTATAAAAGTGTGACAGTTATCACTAGTTGGAATTTAAGATCATGAATTGATACACATATAGTAATATACATAGTAGTAAACAGAATAAGGAAGAGATGTGTTTAGGAGGGTAATGCTACCGCTGGCGAAAGGGTAGAGCTCTGCCGGTATTCATGTTCAATGGCCTCGATGGCATCCTGTCCCTTGGGATAACACGTAGAAGTTCTTTGGCATATGCAGTGGCCGTAGCAGCAGCATATGTCTGCCATTGCCTAGAGTTATGCGAGTCCGCATAGTCGCTGATTCCTCTAATTACCAAACAGGGGAAATGGTCCATTAGCCCAGCAGCTTCCATTTCAAAGCAAAGAACGTCGGGCTCCCGTGCAAATTTGTCTCTTGTGAGGCCGTGCTTCATCATCCCGTTGCCAGATGCAATTAGGCCGTAGAATACCCTCGGGTCGTTGTCGGGGTATTGATGCATCTCTCTCCTCACCAACCGACTCCTATCGCAGGCTTGGCACATGTCTCCTGGGCCAACATGATCGTATTTTGAATCAAAGAGCAGATCTTTGTCAGGTCCAGGGTAAGCAACTATGTTCGGATATTTCAGTTTCGTGTCATTGAGATTCGCTCGGATTTGATTTCCTCCCAGTATGTGGCTTGCTCGGAGCTTAGACAGCGCAGACAGCAGGATTGTTGGCGGTTTGTTTAAGACCCCAGTTCGCTGGAACACGCCACCCTCGATTGTTTTCCCAAAGTCGTACTGTATCACTCCGCCATATTTTCCTGTCGGGTTGCTGACTACCACATCGCCCAGCCGAAGATCAGCAGAGCCGTTAGGTACACCTCCTCCAATACCGACAAGCAACCCAAACCGGATTCGGGGGAATGACCTTTTCATTCGCTCGGCGACTGTCGCTGCGGCTGTTGTGCCATAGAGACCCGAAGGAAGACATGTAATAACGACATTGTGGTCTCCCATATTCCCAAATGTATAGCTGTTCAGGTCTCCCGAGTGCTGTTGTAATTGAGGGTGTTTATCATCTAGCATCGCAGTTACTGCCGCCTCTTCCAAAGGGAGGCCAGAAATCCATCCGATCGTATAGTCTTCGTGTGATCGTACGTCCCTCGACATGGTAGTTATCATTGCACTGTCGAATCCGAGAGGTCTCCGTTGCCGGATTGATGAAATATATATATTCCTATGTGCCAAATGCTCTGTCCTCAGTGCTCAGCCCAGCTACTCTTAATGGAATGGCAGCTCACCTCTGAAAGGCCGGCTATCTGGGTCAATGTCTCGAAGCTTACTAGTAGTAACTTGAATGATGAAAACAGCCTGTCTTCCGATCCTGTAGAACAGGCCTCATACTTAGAAATCAACCTGTGTCAAGGAAGAGCGTGTCCATCTTAAATTCTTAATGTCCGTAGAGAGGGCGCGTAAGGCAGAAACAGAAGGGAAACAACCCTGTGCTCTGTGTGACTTATAAAGGCTGTGCTGCTGCAAGGCTGCAAGGCTGGCTCAACGCTCAGCTTTCGGCATGGGCGCTAGAGAAAAAGCCAACAGTCGCTCCATTTAACTATTGGGTTTGCTGTGCAAAGAAGCATCAGCTTAACAGATAGTAGTAATAAGGCTGATATCGGTTTTGGAAAACATGAATTTTATCATATCATAGGTAGTTTCTGACTACTTTACAGCGGGACGTAGCGAGTACAGCGAGAGCGTATCCTGCATGAATCGTATTATTAATTAGCCATTAATAAGGTGTTATTATATTATTAATAATTGATTAGTAGTATGTAGTTTTAGTAGAAGAATCTAAGATCTTGCATAGTTTGTAAGACATCATTGTAAATGTTCTACTTCCATCTCGTTTTCTCTTATGCCCATGTCCCATGTTATCAAGAACTACTAGGTTGTTTCGTCCCATATTTTTGCCCTCTCTTGTTTGATTTATCTGATTGAAATCTCGTTTCTTTGGCTGTCACTAGCGACGGAGAAGATAATAATGAAATAGAGACCTTGAATTCGATAACGTCTTATACTAATAAAAACCAGTTGAGCCTTGACTGCTCTATAGAGGCGTAAACACAAATAGCGTGCTGCTGTGGGCGCATCCAGGCGTCTCACGATGATAATATATATCAAAGCCATGGACCCATAAAACAATACACAAATATCCATACAAGAGGCATACAAGAAAAGGTAACAATTGAAAAGACTCTATCCAGGTACTCTAAAGTCGTGAAGAATGCCGCTTAGAACGGGAATAACGCAAGCTCGTAGGCGAAGGCAAGGCTCATCTTAGCATGCTCTAACATGTGGTCAAAGCTCAAGTATTCGATTTTGTCATCCGTCGAGTGGATTTTCTTGTCCGCATATTGGAATTCAGATTCGATTACAAAGGCTGAGGGATAACCGTTTCTGCTCGCAGATGCGTGATCGGAACAAGCGTAGCCGCATTTGGTCTCTACATAGGGCACATCACAGTACTATTTGCGAGGAACAAGGGACAATTAGTAATGTCTCAAGCTAGATGTGCCTCGCTGGGAGTTTGACTCACCTCCGTGATCACCTCCTTGATGAACTCAGTCAACGGTTTGTTAACGAAATCCATGACGACACCGACCGACTCTGGAAGTCCGGCATCTAGGGTCCCTTGGACATATCCGGTCATGTCCTGCTGGAGCATCGCCTTGATGTCTCTATCATTTTTTCTGTAATCGGAGAAGACTGCTTGAGAGCCAAGCAAGCCACCTTCTTCAGCGGAATACCAGTGGAATTCTACAGTGTTCGCCGCGTTCCCCTGAACAATCTCCTCTGACTGCAGCAGAGCACGCATGGTCTCCAGGATCGTAACCGTCCCACTTCCGTCATCATCAGCGCCCGGTGCAGGCAGAATCGATGGGAGGAAGAGATTGATGCTGTCTTGATGGGCCCCAAGTACTATTGTCCTATTTGTCCGGCCTGGAATTCGCGCAATGATGCTGAACTGCTCCCATGGATGTTCAAACTTCTCAACAGTAGCACCATGCTTGGCTGAACCTGCCTCCTTGAGTACGTTCTCTATCTGCTCATATAGCCAATTGGCTGACTCCACGCCTGTTTGAGACCTGTAGTAGCGAGTATAGAAGCCTGAGAAACGCTCCAGATTCTGTCTCATGTTATCCTTGGAAAGACCCTCCGCCAACGACTTGACGGTGGTATTATATATCAGCTTTGACGGATACTGGACACGGTTGGCGGTGAAAAATTGCGGGTAAATAGCAGTCTTTGCCTCGTGGGTGATATCAATGAAATTGACGCCATCCTAGCCCCCAGGAGGTCAATAATGAGCCACCGTAACTTTTGAGATGGTTGGGAACAATGGAATACCAGCTTCAGAGCCCACTTCTCCTCCTCCGTCACCCATCTCGTTTGATAAGGCGCAAGCTCAATCAGAAATCTCTCGGTGTGATAAAGAGGCGTTTCAGAATTTAGGCGCTCTTGATTTGGTGGAAGCACAGCAGCAAAAACAGTCTGAGACGCGGTCGCGCTCAGCGCGAGAGCTGCGAGGAGCTTCATGGAGAGAGCTTCGGTTGGTTTCAGTCCAACAAAATGATAAAGGATTCAGGCACCGAGGATGAGTAGACAAATAGATGTTCAATGCCCAGTAGATGCTGTGTAAGAATGACAACTGCCGAGTTTAAAAGGATCAAGATATGTAGGAAGATGAGGGCTTTGGAAGTACGATAGGGGTATGATATAGCCATCGGCGCTAACTAACTAGGTAACAAGAGACCAAACCTTGGAAGGCTGGGGAACTAGACAAGGAAGGCCCGCCGGCCCGCGCCCTTCCATCTTGGCGGACTAACTAGCCTCGGAGGGCATCCCTAGTCGACCCTAACCGTTAGGCCGCTGTTGGGGTCTGAGCACTGAGACTACTCATCCCCCCTTGGTTTCAGAACACACTCAGAGCCTTCCAACACTTCCAACCCAGTTTCCAACCCAGTCCTATGATAAGTTACAGAGAGTTCACGGACCCTCAACCGGTTCCGGCCGGCCAGGGTATATGATTTTATGTACGGCATCGCAGTCGAAGCGTTGCGGTCGAAAAGATTCGTCTCAGATAACAGAATGATATTTGCCACTTATTTTAAGGCCTATTGATGTGCTTCCACTTGTCTGCATGCAATTTTCAGGCGTTGTGCGTTGTTGTGTCATCAATATCTCTTCCATCTTTATCATATTCTCGGTCATGACTCCTGAATGGTTTGATTTTAGTGCGGCAGAATGATGACAAAAGGTGGTCATGATCCAACGCAGCGGACCCAGGCTTACACATTGCCTTGAGTCAGTTCATATAATCGAGCTCGAGAAGATCTACGACTGGCAAACTGCAGGCAGCAGAACTCCCACTCCCTTTCAATTCGTTGAAAAACTCGCTGACGATGGGCTTTGCTCTGACCCATCCAAATGGAAGAGAGGCTTAATGAGATTATACCTCCAAAACCACACGCACCGACAGGAGCTCATGGGCCAAGAATAGCAAGTGTCAACGAGGATCAGGTAAAAATTGAGCCCCAAAGGCCTTTTGATTCCGCGAGGGCTGTTTCCAACCCGCGATTTTGTATGGTTAAATTCGACGTTCTTATTTTGATGTGCGCAACTCCGATTCATTCACTCAGTCTTCGGAGCCTCTATTACTGCCTTAAACTAAATCTTACCTCACAAGTCCATCTGCATTTCCCCTTCTTCAGCCTTTTTCTCTGTCCTTTATTCCCTCGTCGATTACTTCTCTATCGACAGGTACAGTTGTTATCTGATTCTGTTGAAAATTGCATTAGTGGTGATAAGGCCTTGACTGACCACTGGACACAGTTCGAGAGTCGAGACAGATATGGAGGCCCGGCAAGTTGAACGACGATACAATGTCAACAATACCAGCGATGACTTCATCCATCAATTTCGCTTCACATTATTAACCTCTTCCGTGGCTATGAACAAACTACAGGCCTCGTTAAACTCTATCCCTTGGCTCTAACAGCTATCTAATCACGGCGTTGGTCGCCGTCCCCTCACCGCAAGATGCCTTCACCAAAATATGCAAAAATTGAAGTCCTTCGTTCACTCGGTATCGATAATCCCGAAGATATCGTTTCGGATTTGAATAGAGCCAACTGTTATTATAATATCACCCAGGGAAGTGGGGTGGATTATGTTTCGGGACCGTCTGTTTGTACGCCGGAAGTTATCCCCAAGACGATTATTTACTTCGAGGAAATTCCAGTTGTACCGGCATTTCAGGCCCAGCTGAGGGAGTTACCAGTGCATCTACGGGCACAAGGGAAAAGGAATCTTATACTCTACCCGCACAACAGATATGAAGTCGTGGGTTCGGGCCGAGTTTCTGGTAGGGACCGTTTGCAGGATCATCTGCACAACAGAGGCATTTGGAATGGGGAGTTAGTTGCGCCATGCGGCTTCGAGTTCAAGAGGGAAAGTCTACTCCAACCTGGAGGTGGTTCCAGAAATGGCTCAAAAACACACCCGAACTTTACACAATCAAGACGAAACCGATTGCGAGGCTGGACATTCCAGATATTGTGAGGGTCTTTCAATTGACCAGGCGAAGAAGGCTCTTACAAGGATCCAGCTCAGTTTCAAAATTACGAGCTTGTTGACGGTGAATATGAGGTGTATAGTCCTCAGGAAGACTCTTGTTACTGGCATGCGCTTATGAATCGCTACGATGAAGACATACCGGGAGAAAGAGGAGCACCTACTTGCTACAGGGAAGTGGAGTAGCATCTTGAAGATATGGGCCGTCCCTTGTAACAACCGCAGTAAATGTACACCTGACAAGATTCCACTTGTTGAACTGACGGAGGCAGAGCCTCAGGAGAATACTGCCATAGCCTTGGCTTTAGAGCTCGAATTACAGAAACTCGCGGTTCAGCTTGGCAATGAAGTGAGAGACCCACTCTTAGTTGCAGGTAGTCCCGATCCAAGGGAGCGAGTCCTTAATTCAACATGGCGGAAGAAATTTGCCCAGTCTTACTGTCGAGTTGTTGACGGTAACCGGATTCAGTGTGCGCCTTGATACAACGGTTCGGTCGTGCAGCACGAGATCCAGCTACGTGTACATTGGTGAGTATTTCAATATTACATCAGAAGATAACTTTCAGAACACCAACGTTATATGCCAGGCGCCCAACCCCTGAAGTAGTGATGCTAATATTAGCATTAGGGCTTGGCCACCTGGTATCCCAGGACATGATCCTGAATACAATTATCTTTCACGTCTCTCACTGAGCTACGTGACAGTTATGGGCCCGTGTGCGAATTGCAATTAAAAAACTTGTTTACCTCGACTAGTGTGGCCAAAGACGGACGCGCGGAGGATAGCTCAGAGGGTAGTAGTGCTCATTCAGCTTTTGGTCATTTACACGCTCTCCCAGTTTCTTCATCGCTTACACTTCCCCTACGAGCAGTCGAGAATGGCAATTCGCATGTGAACGGAATCATTTGGTTCGACTTTTGCGAAAGAGATGCGCTCTGTGATGAGGGACGCGGTCTCAAATCCGATCAACAAGGTGCGCGATGAAGTTCAGGAGCTCAGGGAAGACCAACAGCGCCTGATGTCAGAGATTCGGACCCATAGTATTCCCTCTCCGGAAACTCGCGTTAGGCGAGCTATCGAAGGCTATCAACAAGGCCGTTATCCATCCTTGAACGCCGCTGCTAGAGGTTTCCGTCGAGCATGGATTCGTGTGATGCCCAGGGCATCCATGCTTATGTCAAGGGCCCTTATTCCTCCTTGTACATGTACATGTCCTATTGCCCACATGTACATATTTATTGCCATACCGTCGAGCCCAACGATCAGTTCTATCAGTTTCTGGTTACCACGAGTCATATACATTCTATGATTCTACGAGCCATCTCTTCTAGTTCACGCTTTCTACCCCTCGCTCCTTACAATTAGGCCACATCCAGCAAAAATGGATACGAAGCTCTTTCCACCTTACCCTGCGAGTCGGGACTCGGGAGTACCCCTGTAGCTTCCTATTATCTTGCTGCAGCTCCCCTTTCAAATTTCATGACCTGTCTTCGTGAAACCAGATAAGCGAAGCTTTTCAGTGTGAACCGCCTACTCTAGGGACGGTACAACAGTTAATAATCCCACGGTTGCGTTAGTCGTCCTTTGTGGTTTTATTCTCGAAATGGGAGACTTTGACTTAGTGTTGATAGTTAAGAAAGTTGTTCGAAATCTTGAATTTTGTCCGGACAGCTAAGGCTGGAGTTGTTTTCATCGTCGTATCCTGACCATCTGACCAGATAACTCTTCCTTTTCGTGTTCTTTTTCCTAGTATTTTGTCAACCTCATATTCAGTGTCGTCCGCTTCGATTTCTTCTTTTGTTTCAGGATTATTGTTTTACTTAATAAGGAGATGTGGATAGGGTAGCCTTCGAGTTTTGGCTCGCTTCATTATTTACTGTCTCTTGAGTATTGGCAAAGCTGAGTTGTATGTAAGGCTGCCCCATAAGTCGTAGGGGATAGGCCAATCTTGAGAAAAATGTAGAAGGCAAACTCTAGACTCCTGGAGCATATACGTAGGTTATTTCTATGACTCCAATCGATGGTTTGCAGTTCTAGAAAGGCAGTATTCGAAGGATCTTTTCTCTGTTGGAAGGGATTCTACCCATTCCCTTTCGAGCGCCCATAGCTTGCCTGTATATAGCCGTGCACCTCAATCAACCAATTGAGCTTACCACTCCCTTCATTCTCTGGTAAATTTAATAATATCGTACGCCCCCCAAGCCCTGGAGGAACTTATACCTATCTTTAGCAAAAAGATCGTGTCTTCGGCGTTGAAATTTAGGGCCCGTTTGGAGACTCTCACCATATTAATCTTCTTCCTATGATAGTCGAATTCCTTTCACCTTTCCAAAATTAGCCTATGGTCACGTAATAAGTAGTCACGTGCTTCATTACTAAGCTACCACTGGATAAAAAGTTTATGATGAATTTCTCTTTCTCGACCTTAGGACGAAGTCCTTGCAATTCTCAGGCATAAGGAAGAGAAATCACGCACGCAACAAGAATCCGACAATCAGATGAGGGGTAGCACGCAACCGCCGCGTCCAAGGCACAAGCGTTCCCGCTCTCCTGAACCTCCAACTGTTTGCAATGGTGCAATTAACGATAGCGCCGTCGCTGCGAGCAACGGGCTCACCAACCTCTCGACCTCCCAAAGTCGCACCCGCTCACACCAGAGCCGCAGTCCATTAACGACTTGATTCACCAGCACTCACCCTCCCGACTCTTTGTTCCTCCAATCGAAAATATCCGCCTCGACTCTCTTTTCGGGAGGAAACTGGATGTCTGTCTACATCGGCATCGTCAGCAGAGGTAGCTTTTCCGGATTACAATGGTACGAGAACTTTCTCTGGTGTCACGGCCCCGCTAATTTCTTTTGGCATTCTGCCGCCACAGACCGCTTGAAGATTAGAGTAGAACCTCGCTACTGCCGTGGACGCCTGCCTTCTTTTTCTCATTTTGATCCCCTCTACCTATCATATGAGATGCGCGTCACGACACTGGGATCAACGCAATTCGACAAGGCTATTCAGGGTAACGAGTCAATGTCCCGTCGAGATCTACCCTGGTCCCACATTCGGAGCCTTCCAACAGGCTGCTGGCAGTACAACCGATTTTATTGTCAGTCCCAACTGGCAAGGTCGGATATGGACACGTATGTGTCGACTGAGTAGGCGTGGAACGGGATTCCAAAGCAGGGAAGGCGAACTGGGGTCTATTTTATATAACTGGGGATATGACGCCGTGAAGAGTGTGCGGGCAAAGAGGTCTGTATCTCATGTATATCTCGAACTGCTCTCGGTGAACTGTGATGCTAACTACACGGTAGCATACACAAGATTCAACCAGCTCAACTTCTTATTTGCTGGCCGGTCCGTCGCTACCGTTGGCTCTGTTTTCCTTTCACGGCACCGAACACGACCTAGCTCTGACCTCGCGACCCTGGACATTGTTGATCCTAATCGGCCCGCGGGCCTCTCAACGACGCAAACAAGTCCCAGTTGCAATGCTTGTCCATGATAAGCAGCAGGAGTTGTACTGGGACCCTGGCCATTACAAAGCTGCGATATATTCGGACTGGGATCCACGGCCGTACTATAGCGGCGACGCTCATTGCCCTCGCACAGTTCCAGCGTGGCCAGCGATCTGAATCACCAGGAATCCCCATCAAGGTAAGCAGAAATACTTCAGCCGCCTGGCACCGCTGTCTACTAGCTCACAACTGCTTTCCTGTCCTAGGCTACTGTGATTACGTGCTCATACGAGAATATATGGGTATATTCGGCAGACATCCCTTTGTCATTCCTTTTGAAATTCGATGAGCCGTTCAGATTCTCCCCATGTCCGCAGTTAACGATACGGGAAGTACGTATCCCACTGCAACAGTCAGCGTCAACGGTTCTTGGCATACTTCAGCAGTCGATAGCCTGCACGAGAACTGAGGGAGGGCAGAAAGAAGAGTGTTGATCTAGACATGGATGCAATGGAGATGTTGGCAAACACGCGGGTGCATCTTCTAACCGGCCATGTGTCTAGAATAGTCGGTGTTCTCGAGAAGCTACTCACGGCAGGTCCATTCACCCAGAAAACATTATCACATGCCTACTGCAGGAGGTGACTGCAACTGCACGGGATGTCGTCCTCAGTCCTGCGACTGTCCCTGGACTCAATGTTCAAAATGGTGTTCTAAATGCGCTGTTTGAACATATTGGGGAAATGGTTAAAAGGACTATGTTTATGCTGCTTCTCCACTTCTGGAGGACGCTCTTACCGACCGTGATCAAGTCCATCGCCAGACCGCAGCGAGTGTTGTCCAGCATATTGCCATGGGTGTTGTTGGTTTGGACTGTGAAGATGCTGTTGACTGCTGGGGTCAACCAGAAATGATTTGTAGCAGTCAAAGACGGAAAACGTCTCAAGATGGTGTTGATTGAATAAAGTTGAAAACCGGATAGCATACAAACTGATATATAATTGCTTTGTCTGGAGAAGAGGTTTTCACCCCCTTATATACATGTATTGACTGACCATTATTTGGTCTAGTCTTAACATAGTAACCAAGTAGTAGACAAGGTGTCAAGATGAAGAACAACCATAAAAAGAAATCAGTCTAAAATTAGACATAACAATGAGTCAAACATGAAACATACTACGTCTTATCTCAGATATGAATATAGTAACCATAAACTAAATGCCAGGTAATAATAACTTGAATGTTTATGTCATCAGGGAACCTCATTTTCGTTAACAATCTCAGACCCTTCGCGGCTGCTATCCGCGGCTGCTATCCGCGCTTAGCGTTCCGCGCAAACGAGTCTGAGATTCTGAGACAAAATAAATGCATCACTATCAACACTCACGAGCTGATTTTGCGCGAGATCCCACGCCCTGAGTATCGATGTGACAATATCGATCTGGCCTAAAGGGAATACTAGTAGGCGGTAGAGAAAGTAGTTAAATTGAAAGAAGAGGATCATCGATCATGTCACAGAGGATAGGGAATTTTTACCCCGTCTTTTTTTGCCTTCATTAACGATCCTCTCTCTTATAGCCTCGCACTAAGCTATTAGTCATTCATTCTAAAAGTGCCGATATCGGACGAGAGGATTGATGGATCCTTGAATACGATATGTATATAGTTCTGATCTTAATGGAAGACAAATGTAGGACATATTAACACGAATAAAAATCTGTATTTCTCTGATACCAGTTTTCAAACACGTTGGCTTAGTCCATAAATTAATTCGATAAGTAGTCTACTGCATTTGGCAATTAGGTATTCACTTGCAATTGGTCTCGGGTGAAGGGGCATATGTTAGTTAATAGATAGTCTACACCTCCTCATTCATCCCCTCTCTTCGAGAACCCTCCAGCTTCTTATCGACGACCAACTAACTCTAGCTCCTGTCCATAACATCTATATAATTTCTACCTTTAAACAAGCCTGTGGTCAATAGAACCTCCGCTCCCCGTCTCCTTCTCAAGAGCCAATCCGGCCCCAAATACGCAATGAAGGAGGATACTTACCAATCGAGACGGGTTCCTTGACATCTCCTCAAGAAGCACGTGGAACGGTGCTTGAGGCGTTGAACGCCGGGCTACGGCATCGAAGGAAAAAGATGAGAATTCTCTAGGCCTATGATCGAAGGATGAGGCATTTGCGAGTTGCAATTAAGAAAAAGATTTCTCTACGAGCTTCTACCTTCTTTTTTAAGATGCATGGGGAATTGCTGCATTTGAAGCAACCAGCCCCTTTAAAAACTGGAGCAGACCCCGTTGGGATGATAGATTTAGGACTCCCGTTATCTGTCTTCTTATCATCCAGCGTTTGTCTTTGTCGCGCGACGAATGCTAAGAAAAGTATGTTTAAGTCCAGCCATGATCATATTATTGTCAATGTTATTAATAGTCCCCGAACAATACAGATTTCAATACATATACACGGAAACAATATAGCCCTCCGCGCGCTCTTCACGCGCAGTACGTATGATAAGTTGTTAACCAGATGCTCGCCAACAATGGCCGTTGGCTTCAAGGTTGGATGTCGAGAGTACTACATGTGGGCTGCCGTCGCTTCGCGAGTGGCCCACTACCCTCGCGGGTAGTGGGTTGCAGC
>NPHW01003821.1:0-27162 GCA_002240705.1 Elaphomyces granulatus
CGGTTGGTCCCGCGTTGATTCCTATGCCATTGATGGTAAAAGAGGTCGGATTGCTAGGAAATCCATTGACCGTCTGGGCCGGGTTAGTGGGTGCAGGACCATTCCCTCCAGGAGCGAAGAGAGGAACAGTGCTGCTTCCACTGATGATGTGACCGGAGCTGAGAACAAGTGTTTGACCACCGGAAACCACCGTGGTTGGAGTAGGAGGAACAGAGGTGATTGTCTGGCCTCCAATCACGATAGCGGTTGGTCCCGCGTTGATTCCTACGCCATTGATGGTAAAAGAGGTCGGATTGCTAGGAAATCCATTGACCGTCTGGGCCGGGTTACCGCCATTATTGCCGTTGTAGTTATTGTCGTTGTTTCCACCATTGTTGCCATTATTTCCATTATTGTTACCATTGTTGTTGTTGCCGTTGTTGTTGTGGTTGTTGTTTCCACCATTGTTGCCATTATTTCCATTATTGTTACCATTGTTTCCATTGTTTCCATTATTGTTGCCGTTGTTGTTGTTGTTGTTGTTGTTGTTTCCACCATTGTTGCCATTGTGTCCATTATTGTTGCCGTTGTTGCCGTTGTTGTTGTTTCCACCATTGTTGCCATTATTTCCATTATTGTTGCCGTTGTTGTTGTTGTTGTTGTTGTTGTTGTTTCCACCATTGTTGCTATTGTGTCCATTATTGTTGCCGTTGTTGTTGTTGTTTCCACCATTGTTTCCATTATTGTTACCATTGTTGTTGTTGTTTCCATTATTATTGTTGCCGTTGTTGTTGTTTCCACCATTGTTGCCATTATTTCCATTGTTGCCATTGTTGCCATTGTTTCCATTATTGTTGTTGTTATTCCCTTTATTGCCATTGTTATTTCCATTGTTGCCGTTGTTATTCCCATTATTGCCATTATTGTTTCCATTGTTGTTTCCAGACTTTCCATTTGGGATGAGATTGTTGATAATATTCAAAATCACCGACGCAACTCTGCCGCTATTCGTTGGAGGATTTGTAGGGGAGTTGGCGTTGTTACCACTATTGCCGTTGTTACCGTTGTTACCATTGTTACCGTTGTTGCCGTTGTTGCCGTTGTTGTTGCCGTTGTTGTTGCCGTTGTTGCCGTTCTTACCATTATTGCCATTATTGTCATTATTGCCATTATTGCCACCGGTGTTCTGACCATTATTACTAGGTGGGATGACAGATACTTTTTGCTCTAAAGGATGGTCTGTTGCCAAAGTAGGAGGATTAGAAGGTGGTGGTGCATTCACGGTGGTCTTTTTCGTCACCGTAATCGTTATGGGTTCGGTCGATGATGCTGCTGTTGTTGCTAACGTTAATTCAGAAGATTCAGCTTCTGTTGATTCAGCTTCTGTTATCGAGGTAAAGCAAGGAGGTGGCGGGGTGGAAAATTCAACCAACGTCCCTGTTGCATTTCCAGTTACTGTAATGGTTATGGTTACAAAAGTGGAGTTGGGTGTTGGACCATTAAGAGTTATGCAATTATTGAGAGGTGTAGGAGCGGATTGAAAGTGAGGGGAAACAGAGGGCGATGGTGAAGGGGTGCTGGATTTCTTTGTGACGCGACTAGAGTTGGACTCCTTCGGAATGCGGTTGGAGTGCGACGGTGAAGAGGCCGGAGTCGAGGTGATTGAAGAAGAACTCGTGATAGAAACCGGTGAAGGACTGCTAGATCGAGTTGTGCTAGATTCATTCGGCCTGGATCTAGACTCCTTTGAGGTGCTTGAGTGTGACGGCGAAGAGGCTGGGGTCGAGCTGATTGAGGAATAGCTTGTCAAAGAAACCGACGAGGAACTGCTCGA
This sequence comes from Elaphomyces granulatus, assembly GCA_002240705.1. Classification (NCBI taxonomy): domain Eukaryota; kingdom Fungi; phylum Ascomycota; class Eurotiomycetes; order Eurotiales; family Elaphomycetaceae; genus Elaphomyces; species Elaphomyces granulatus. The sequence continues at coordinate 1,814 of NPHW01003821.1, forward strand.
AGTTGTGCTAGATTCCTTCGGCGTGGATCTGGACTCCTTGAAGTGTGACGATGAAGAGGTTGGAGTCAGGTTGGTTGAGGAAGAACAGCTCGACTCAGCTGTGCTGGATTCCTTTGGGGTGGTACTAGATGTTAAAGGGACAGTGTATGGTGTGGAGCTGTTTGTAAATCCATGTCTGATATCGAGTCTTACTGCCAAGTACGTCAGTTCACGATGCTATCCTCATTGAAATCAATACTCAAGGGCCTTACCAAGTCCATGTTGCGCGTGGGCTTGAAGTGTGGCATAGATTGCCAAAACAAGTATTATTGATAGGGCCCGCATACTGGCTCTATGCTCTCAGGATCTGTGGGATTTAGCCTGGAGAGCGAAGTGAGCCTGGGCGTGATGCCACACGAAGTGGGCGAAAACAAAGAAATCTCAACCACTGCCAGGCCGAACTATATCCGGGGTTTTATATGTAGGCGGTAGCGATCCCGACTGCTCTTAATCGACAATAATGCTCCAGTTCAAACTCGGTGCTTTGAAAAGACCGGCCTCAAATATGATAGTTCATGTGATTGGATTTCGTATTGGGTATATGAGAAATACGAAGAACGATCGATCGCCAAACTATCAACAGATAGTAACGACGGTATTGCCTACAAAAGGCAGAAAGAGAATAAAAGTATTTTATCAAAACAGAGAGAGTGTGAGAGCATCCACGACGAAGTTGAAGTTATGTACACAGTGTGAACGATTCTCTTTTTACTTGCGCAGGACGTGGTTAACTAACTGTTAAAGTATAATAATAATAATAACAACCACTGCCATCAAACAAGTGTAGTAACTAGATACAATATGTAGTTTTGGCTCTTGGCCAGAGGATTTCCTTGGCTACATTACTATTATACTAGACAGCTTCGGGGCAGAGGTGGAGATTGCTCGTCCACTGCCATCCAGCGTTCAACTTGGCTCTGCGTTTTCAAGAGGTTGACTGAGGAATTTTACCATTCGATAATGGAATGATGGCAGTGCAGGTAGTTACCTACCTAGCTAGTTGTGGCTTAATATAGGCTGAAGGAGTAATCTATCTTTTCGACAAATCAGAATCCGCTGACCGGTGTTGAGGATGATCTAGTGCAAAAAATAGTCAGTCGGCGCCACCTCTTGAGTGGCAGGTGACAACAGGACGCTCTTTTTAGTCCTAACAATATTGGCATCAAAGGGGGGAAGTTGATTTACACGGTACACTATTCGTGACGGAGGTAAAAGTTAGGGTTGCAACTTGCGGTTCCAAAGGGTTGATGACTCGATGGGGTTCTATCACGCTAATCATCCACGTCTCACGATCAGGGCTTCTAGTCTGGGCGGAGGGTCGTGCGTTACTACCAGACTACAGGGCTTCATCTTGTTCCCATCTTATCATATATGCTCTCGGCAATTTCTCCCTCGGGCTCCGTTCCCCGAGACCCTTTGTGAGGACAACTGGGATATACCAGGTTTACTCGTATGTAGCACCTACCTATGAGCTTCGCTCATAGGTAGGTGCTACGAGTATAGGCAGGTTTGATAGATATCTAGACTAGGGTTACTGGGCCGAATTTTACCACTAAACTGTTAGCGGTGTGGGTAAGAGTTGAGACTTCTGCAATAAAACCCCCCGTAAAACCCCGCCATCGGGCCATCTTGAGTTCGGTGGCGCACTCAGCTCAAATAGTCGCCCTCTCTTGACCTTGCGCGTCCTGATCCGAACTTGTTGTTGTTGAATAGTCCCCTGGATCCCTATTGTAGTTAGTTTGTACCGTATATACTTACCGAGCCCGGAGAAAGACGGTGGTTTCCTCATTCGACAACATACGGGGACGACTTGGCGATGATGGCCTGGTCTTCTCATTGATCGTAGCGAAGCGACATCAGTCCTGTAGACCGATGTATGATAGGCCCAGCCGTCGCTTCCCGATACGCGCCGTTCATCCCAGAGTTTTCTTGCCGTAATGCATTTTTTACATACCCCTTTCCGAACTTCTTTGGTGCAATCAACAATCAATAATAAGGTAATTCCCTGCCGTATGTAGGGACTCGGGAGTTCATAACAATATAATAATTAATTAATTAAGCGAAAGGGAAAACTTCCGTGCTAGGCGATCCTCCCATCAGACCAATGCTGGCCCCAGGTCCATGATTTTAGGGCTGACACCAGGCCCTGGCGCCTTCGGCGCCGTCTCCAATGTAGTTTAGAATGCCTGTCCCTTTTCAGGTCTCTTTTGAATAGACTGAGAGCATCTTTTGACGCGATTTTTCATTCCCTGTCAGACTCTGTAGGGTTTTGGGCCTACAGACCTCGAGGACCTTCATATATAGACAGGTAGGTCCAGAGAAGCGGATGTAGTCGTATTTCGACTATGACGAGCCAGCGGCATCCTGGCTTTCGCCTGCCTGCGCTGGTGTCATGGTTCCTGCTCGTTTCATTTGTCTCAGCAGGATCACCAGCACCGCTTGTGGTGCCTGCGGCGGATACTGCTCAGTGGTAGGTATCCATCTCTTCGGCATTTTCTTTTCTGTGGAGGCGTTGCTAATCTGATAAATCAACCAGGTACGGTTACGATGGGAGCTGGAGCCCGTGGGTCCTTCCTCAGAATACTGCCGATTGTTGCTGAAAGCTGATGTTGTTTTGGATGGACTTCTCCAGTGTGAATATTCGCGTCGGCACACCACCGCAGTGGGTTTCTGTCTTTCCAAGCACTACAGGAGAGGAAGCGTGGGTGATTGGGCGTGCCGGATGCGATGGCTGTATGTGTTTTATCCCTCTGCAAACACTTGGGTCCCAATAAGACGTATTCATGTTATGTGCGAGCACACTCATGATAGCGGAAGAGTTGTAAGCTGATCAGCTATGCTTCCCTTCATAATGTATAGCTTTCAACTGTCGCAACCATCGCGGGGGTCTGTTTCTGGTCAACCAGTCCAGCTCCTGGCAAAACGTCGGTTTTTATGAGCTCGGCTTCGACCTGCAGTTTGGTGATGCTGGGCCGGGTTACTATGGATTCGACAATATTGCGCTCAATCAGTATTCCACGTATCCCGACCAGGTCGTCGCCGTGATCAACACGACGGAATACTGGCTTGGATCGCTAGGGCTTGGGATTAAGCCAATGAACTTTACTGATTCGAGTCAATTGACCTTCCTGAGCACCTTGGCAACCAATCGGAGCGTCATTCCCAGTTTCTCCTATGGATACACTGCAGGGGCCCACTATCGTGAGTCTTGCCATCCGTCAAATCTAGGATCGTTGCGGCTTTGTTTGACCATCGTTTCTAGGCCTGAAGGGAGTTCCGTCATCTCTGACCCTAGGGGGGGTGGACCAAAACCGCTTTACCCCAAGTAATGTTACCTTTCAATTGTCTTCCGACAATCTCCCAGTTGTGTCCTTGAACTCCATCTCGGTCTCTGCGGACCCTGGTTCATCAGTTAACCCAGCCCCTTCCTTTGCATCACCGACCACTCTCCTCCAATCTACCAGTGACGGTCTCTTCAATATCGATTCCTCCACGCCTTTTCTTTGGCTTCCTAAGACGGCATGCAACGCCTTCAGTCAAACGCTAAACTTAACATACAATAGTACGCTCCAAGTTTACACTTACAACTCTACCTCCATACGGAATCAACTTCTCAACTGGAACGTGACCTTTAAATTTACCGTTGCGGATTTACCGGGTTCCCAAAACTCGAATGATATCTACATCCCATTGTCGGCTTTCGATCAACCGCTCACATTCCCGTTCCCAAATTACGACTCCGCGGATGTCTATTATTATTTTGCTTTGAGGCCGGCGGCAAACTCCACGCAATACACCCTGGGACGGTCTTTTCTTCAGGAGGCCTATCTGACCGTTGACTACGAGAGAAGCAATTTTTCGATCTCCCAAGCCAAGTTCGCAGCTGATGCTTCTACAAACACCAATATAGTCGCCATCAACCCTCCCACAAACAGCAATTTGACATCCTCTCCCACTCAATCTCAATCTTCTTCCCTCTCGACTGGGGCAAAAATTGGAATTGGCGTTGGGGCCGGCGTCGCTCTTCTCGTAATCATAATTCTCATTACCATTTGCATATGGAGACGCAAAAATCGGGTGTCGGAACCTTCTCCGCCTGAAAAGCCAGAGGATGGAGTCACTCAATCCGAGGCTGGCATTGAGCAGCCTTCGAAACCAGAGCTTTTGGCTGATCGAAGACTGCCAGTCGAAGCACCGACCGATGCCTCGCACTCGATGGCTGAACTTTCGGCCTCGCCTCCGGATCCTAGCGAACTCCAAGGCTCGGATGTTGCTGGGATGTCGTATTACCAACCCGCAAAATACAACGGTGAGCAAAGTACGTCAGCATACGAGGAAACCCGTCGTAAACTGGCGGCAGTCGAGATGCCCGGTAATCAGGATGACGACCACTCCATTGCGCAAGAAATGCCTACTTCGCCCTATCACAATGACTACGAGGAACAACAACCCGTTCATGAAGCCCACTCGTTCACGGCTGTGATCAGCCCTACGTCAGCATCAGCATCAGCATCAGCATTTGCATCTACATCTGTCGGAGGCTCCCGGTTCAGTGGGGTCTCATTACCTCAGAGCAGCCCGGGATTTCCTATGCCTGTGGTGCCGGACGATTTCCGATCTTCTGCCGTATCGTCGAACTACACTACATATCAGCAGCTCGTTCGTCACCCCGTTCATGATGGAACCTATGTATCTTCCGATCGAGCTTCAAGTCGTGGTAGCCGTTTCGTGGAACAGGGTCTGCAAGAATTTCCTCCTACTCCTGAGGCCGAACGTACTTCTTTCACTGCCGAAGACCGACTTCAGGTTCAGGGATCTGATGGGTCCAAGAGATTCAGCTGGGAAGGGTAGATAGATACCCCCTTGCCAATGTCTATATTCTTTTCGTCATGCCATCATTGCATTATTAGTGGTACATACGTGCCGAACCCCTTTTTTTGGGGGGAGTTTTCTTGGAAAAACTTGGTGCGTCTATTTTTTGTTTAAATTTTTTGTTTAAAAACCTGGCGCTTTTAGATGGCAGCATATTTATTCATGGGCATATAACTCTATGTAATCAACCATTTGTTTTCTCTCTCTTTTTCCTTCCCTGTTCTTATGTGTTACTCAATTTCCTTGCCGGCTTCAAGTTCACGTTAGCCAAGTTTTCACTTATTATCTGCACTGGATACCCCCTTTTTTTTTTCTCCCTCTGACGGAATTCTATTCGATGTGTGATGTATGTACCTAGGAATGAATGTCATCAGCAGCGCTGCTTCAACGAGCCTGTTTTCTTTGTTTTCATTTGCTTATTAAAGTTCGACAGGCTCGGATTTCAATATATGTTATGGGTTTTATAAGGCTTTATGCTTTTTATTTTTTCCTTCCTCTCTGTCTTTGCCCATTCGATAATATACATATGTAATATATAGTATTTAATAAGTCAATAATAATATAATAAGATGTAAACACTGCACAGCATACTATACCTCATAGCCTGCTGCCTGACATGCTATATATATTCGTAAAGTTCGTATAGATCTTACTTTCCTACAGGGTTGTTATTACTGCGAAAGGAGGGTGGGGGAGAGGGCCGGAAATGACCTATAATACCTTCATATATACACTACATACCTACTACCTAATAAGTAATATGTAAGTAATAAAAATAGTCTCTCGCTTATCTGCATACTAGGTATGTATTTATCATATATGATATCCGATTCATAGATGAGAATACGGGGTCCACGGGTATACACATAAATAACTCCGGTTTGACATGGAGACTTGAACACTACCTAGGTATCATATCATTTTTATTTTTTATAGGTAATCTGTCTGGGAACGGGATAAGATGGTTATCTGCAAGGGCGTGTCCAATACAGTTTAAGAACCTTTAGTGAGCACCTAATAGCCACTCTGTGAACCCAGTGGCAGTGTAACAACTAATAATAAGAGAATTCGAAAAGAGTTTCAATTGCCCGGGCGAAGTCGAACTTCTCTTCTCGTCAGGTTAGGTTCCGTGGACTTTTTGTTCTGTGTAATAATATATCTAGAAAGTGCTAGTCAATCGTCCGCTTGTTGTGTTGGTTGTGTTTTGCACTAGGTATAGAAGAAATGAGACATGGCTGATCTAAGATGAGCCCTAGAGACAGAACATCTCGCTACGACTACCAATCCCATCAAAGACGCAGGTATTGTTTAATGGCACATACTGTTTTGTAAGTACCTTCAGCGCCTCTTGTGCTACCATTCCTCCAGTTAGAGAGGAGATGTTATGCAGCTCGCCTCCTTTGGTGCGCCGGAGCTCCTGTGCTGCTTTTATGATAGCTTCACGACCATTGTCATCAGTGAACGTGGTGTCCCCACCTGCGATGGTTGCTATGAGAGTGTCCACAGTGGTATCCCATGTGTTATCATCGTCAATGGACTGCTCAGACTTCCTCCCGTTTAGAATATCATCCTCAATTATATCCAAGGCTTGGAACGCGACAAATATCGACATCGCAGATTCTGGGCTATTCAGATTATTTCTAATTGTCTTCAACGTCCCAGGAAAGTCCTTGCTTATCCGGGGAATATCACGACCCCGGATAACTTTGACGTGAGAAGCATTCTTGCAGAAAAGTTCCACCTCCTTTTTCGTTACAGATTTTGATATTCGTCTGAGGTCTGTCTCTGTTGCTTGGACAATCCTCAACACCTCGTCCACATCCTCCCGGGCCTTGACCTTGTAGATATTTTGAAGCGCAATATAATCAGCCGACTGAGCCTTCATGTCAGGGAGCGAGCCCGGAAGTGGCAGGACCCCATGTTTCTTGTAGAAGGTTGCGAGTGCTGAAGCAATGATCCAAAAGTTTTCCGAGCTAGACCTCGGTTTCTTGCAATGTTCCATCTCGAAGATCTCGCGAACATTGCCCCTTAGCGACCAAGGGTTGATGCTTTTTAGTACGGCCGCTACAGCCTCATCAAAGTTTTCTTCCCCGCCTTCTGGGTTGTTCGTCCTAGTGCCGGATCGAACCATATCCCTGAACGCAATCTTATCCTTATAGTTCCCGGGGTAATTCCCGTCGTGTTCCTCTTGCCATTTTTCGAGATAATGCAGTAGGAGCAGGATATATGGCACGTGGCCGTGGTGATGATCATCTAAAGCTTCAAGATTACCCAAACGAGAGCCAGCAGCCTTCAACTCGGGCCAGGGGTTGAGCAGACGGAGGTCCTGAGTCGATTCGGGGTCAGGATGAGTTTCGACTATGGGGAATTCCGAGGGAAGCCGGAGAGAAAACATAGAATAGAATCCGACAGAATGCGTGTAGATAACCGGAATGCCCAGCTCCCGGGTAGATTGACAGACAGCATCAAGGGAGGAGCGACTTGTGGGACCTGAAATGATAACCAACTTATATTGTGGGAGAAAGCTTGGGTCACGGAGAAGCTCTGAGATGGGCTATTTGCCATGTGTTAGCTCAAAAGGGAGGAACAAAATCAAAACGGCGAAGTTCGTTACCTCGATTCGAAAGCTCCCTGCTACATCCGGATTCAACTCTCTGAGCAACCTGCATGTCTCCCCCGCTCTCGATTTCCCTAGACTGCTCTCGTCGAGAAAGAAATTAACACCCAAATCAGGCTCTGTAACGGTGGCAGAGTCAACGATCGTGAACCCCCCGATCCCAGGTAAAACGAGGTTCTTGAGTGCCTCGACACCAACAACGCCAGATATCATGCTGTCATCTGAATTAACCAAGAGAACGTGAGACTTCTCCAATGCTTCCTGCCCGCTGGCCGCCCATAAGCGCAGCTGTCTGTCATATTTCCTCTCCTTAGATGAGGGCCCTGCAAAGGCACTGGGTAAGGTATCAGCCATTACTAATAATAAGATTGTGTGGTGTGTAAATGTAAATGTAGATAAAACGATGGGTATGATAGTTATTATAGCACCTTCAAGGTTGTTACAAGAAGATTCTCCACGGAATACTAAACATGACAATCTTCTTTATGTTGCAACTTGTAAGCTTTATTTATTAGTGCCGTATGTAACTATCATACATGGTATTGTAGGTAGGTATTGTATGTAGGTATACCATGGTTGCCTCAGTGCTTCAGACCCTAGCGGACCTTCGGGCGCACGGCCAACACCAACCCAATAAAACAGTTTAGCCCCCCGTAGTGTGCCGCTATTTGCGCCTCCTCACCAGAGGGTCTGAGGCACTGAGGCAAATACCATGGCATCCATCTTTTAGTCACCAACCCCGCTCTGCTCTACAAAGACTACAATATAAGACAACTACAAAGTTCCGTATCAGGATGAATCCAGTTCTGTTTTGGCTCTTCAAATGAACCAAGGGTGACTGACATATTACTCTGTATGGGATACAAAACATCTTACTCTGTTCTATCTTCGTGAGTACGAAGCACTTATGATTTTCTTTGTTCTATCATTTCTTTCTCTCTTAAATTTAACGGATCCGGGATACCATACCAAGGTTTAATAATACTCTGTTCTAGGGCTAGAAATGTCCTGCTGAATCTTCCTGCTCGATCGAGGCCATCCGCTTTCGGCTTACCCTACAATTTTTGTGAAAGATCGATTAGATTACGAACCATCATGGATAGTGTTGAATTAGAGAAGCGTAGTGCTGCAGAGGCCGCCGTCAAAAATCACTATCCAGCGAACGCTAAATGGGTAGGTATTGGGAGCGGCACTACTATCGTCTTCGTGGTGGAGGCGATTAAAAAGCTGGAAATCGACACATCGCTCACCAAGTTTGTTCCCACGGGCTACCAGTCGAAGCAGCTTATCCTCTCAGCGGGGCTGACGGCTGTCGAATTTGACTCGCTGCCCGAGGGAGTAGTGTTGGACGTGGCATTTGATGGAGCAGACGAGGTAGATGATAACTTGAACTGCATAAAGGGTGGAGGAGCTTGTCTGTTCCAGGAGAAGCTCGTGGTATTGCAGGCGAAAGAATTTATATGCGTTGCAGGTTCGAAGCTGTTAGAAACATTGGATTATATATGAGATTATTCGGGAGCTGACAAGTAATCAATCACAACAGATTCTCGGAAGCTTAAGCCTCGCCTATTGACAGCGTGGAAAGCAATCCCCATCGAGGTCGCGCCTATCGCGGTTTATCGTGTTCTGAGGGAATTGAAGAAACTAGGGAGCATCGACCCCACAATTCGGACTAATACAATCGCAAAAGCAGGGCCGCTGAAGACGGACCAGGGCTTTTTTATCATCGATGCTCCGTTCCCTCCGCTGCGGCTACCATCCGAGATGATTCCCCTGACAGACGGTACGAGGCCGGCAGATGCCTGGGATGTTGAGACACTATCGAAAACGATCAAAGAGATCCCAGGTGTCTTGGAAGTGGGAATTTTTTCCGGTGTAACAGGCCCACAGGCCCAAGCCGCTGGTGGAATCGGCGGGCAGAAACCGGTGGCTGCATACTTTGGGATGCCCGATGGCACTGTCGTTGAGAAGAAGGCCGTCTATTGATAGGGTTTCTCGAGTGGATTCTTTATATTGATCAATACAGAGACTGATCAACTTCAAGATGTATAAAAAAGTAAAATTCAGAAATAAGAAAAGAGATTTTTTTTTATCTTACATTTCTCGGGCGGCCAACCTTTTTGTTCAATGGGAATCTCGGCGTCAGCGTCAGCGTACAGCTACAAAGTATATTGTATTTTACGCGTGTCATTTTGCTCCTTTCCCCCTCGCCTCCGTTTCTCCAAGCTCGCGGATATATATTTTAACAGTCCCTTCAGAGACATCGTCCTTCCCATCTTCAAACCCGGGGCTAACGGCAATGCCGAGGTATTTCCCGTTAGAGCTGAATGAAAGCGCCGCAACACTCGATGCGTACTTTTGATATTGCCGAATTCTCCTCTTAGCAATGCCGTCCCATAGGGCGACCACGCCATCCCCACCACCGGACGCGAAAGTGCCATGGATTGGGTGAAAAGCCAATGCATTGACGGGGTATACGACATCCACGTCGTCCACGGTCTGTCTATGACATTTAAATGCATACTTACGTGCTTGCGATTCGGCAGATGGGTCGAACCATTCTACCGCAACTCTCCCTTCGATACTGGATGATGCGTAACCTGCGTCGTCAGGCATACAGGCAACAGCGCGAGTCATGAACTTGAGGCTGCTCTCTCGCCTCTGCCACGGATCAACATCCACTCTGTTCACTTGCGGTGGTTGAGCATCCGCTTGGTCGGTAATTAAGGCAAGTGATTTCAGGTCATAGATATGGAGTGCACGTGAAGCCATGGCAACAACAAGCTTCGTTGGAGTCAAGGAAAGAGAAAACGGCTTGGATGGAAGAGGAATGACGGCCGAGGTAGAGTCCGCATTTATGCGATGCACATGAAGAGTCGAGTCCCAGGAGGCTGATACTACCAGCGAGAGTTCTTTGCTATAGACGACGCACTTTACGCCTGCTTCATGACTAGATAAAACCGTCTGCATCGATGTGGGAACGTCGATCCTGAACAAACATTATAAACGCAATCAGTCAATTCATATCAGTCTATATAAAACGTAGCAGAATAAGCAGATGCTCGCTCACCTTCTCACATCCCAGTCAAGCCCGGTGCTGAAGATCTCATCGTCGTTCGCACCAAAGCAAACGTCTAGGACTGGGGCACCATGTTGGAATATCTGCAAAAGCTTTCCTTCGCCGACATCGCCGTTCTCATCGCGTAGGTCGTATAAATAGACATTCTTATCCCACGACGAAATGACGAACCGCGTCGAGTTGGGGACAGGAGAGAACTTCAGAGCAGAGATCGCGTCCGTGGGCGGTGAGGCTACAACGAATTGATCTAATTGTAGGTTAATAGAGCTCTACGTCGCTGGTATAGGTTGGTTTGATACGTACTAGAACTAGATGTCATACTGTTTGAAGTGTATATGAGTTGTTTATGACTGTTGTTTGCGGAGATAGTTAATAACAGAGCACCTACTCTATGATACTTCAACCTTGCCATTTCTGCCTTTTTACACCGCCTTGCGTCACCATTCATCCCGGCCAACCTCTTGTTTATGAGTCTGTATTCAGGTCTTGATATTTCGTTTTTCACAGCCTCGGGTGGCCATCATAGCCATGCCCTTCGCGCAGCTGGTGATCGGGCCTCCTGGCTCAGGAAAATCTACATACTGCGATGGCATGCACCAATTTATGTCTGCCATCGGACGGAAATGTTCCGCTGTGAACCTCGACCCCGCCAACGACAGGACCTCATATCCATGCGCACTGGACGTTCGGGACCTGGTAACTTTGGAGGAGATTATGGCTGAAGATACGCTGGGGCCCAATGGAGGGGTCCTTTACGCACTGGAAGAAGTGGAGCAGAACATCGAGTGGTTGAAAGAGGGGCTTCTGGAGCTTGGAGGTACGTGCCTGAGTGGGAGTGCTACGTGGAACGACACTAAATAAAAGGACGATGATATATTTTAGACGATTATGTGCTATTTGACTGCCCTGGTCAAGTAGAGCTTTTCACACATCACTCGTCTCTGCGAAACATCTTTTTCCAAATACAGAAACTTGGGTATCGAGTCTGCTCTCCTCTCCTATTCGCGTTACCCTCCTTGTTTTAGTGTATAATTGATGTTATTCCTACTCGCGCATGCTAGGCTAATGTTAGCTATACCAGTTAATTGTGATTCACCTTGTTGATTCCTACAACCTGACGCTCCCGTCAATGTATATCTCCGCCCTTCTCCTCTCGCTTCGCGCTATGTTGCAAATGGACCTGCCTCATCTGAACGTGCTTACAAAGATAGACAATCTATCGAACTATGCACCATTGGCCTTCAACCTCGAATTCTACACTGAAGTGCAAGACCTCCACTATTTGCTACCTCATCTTGAAGCAGAAACGTCGCGACTCGCGCATGCCAAATTCGGGGCATTGAACAGCGCTATCGTCGATCTGGTGGAGGAGTTCGGACTCGTCGCATTTGAGACACTCGCAGTTGAGGATAAGAAGAGCATGATGCATTTGTTGCAAGTCATTGATAGGGTGAGTGGTTATGCGTTTGGGTCAGCTGAGGGAGCGAACGACACGATATGGCAGGTTGCTGTGCGAGAGAAGTGGGAGGATATGGACATTCGGGACGTGCAAGAAAGATGGCTTGATGCTAAGGAAGTGTGGGATGAGAAGGAAAGAATGGATTTGGAAGAAGCCAAAACTCAAAACCCAGCTGGTGAGGAATTCGATAACGAGGACGCGGATCTTGAGAGCCCAAGCGGCCTAGAGAACTTCCAAGCAGGGCTGCTAGATAGTAGTGTAAAGGTGGTGAGGAAGGGATAAAACGTCCGTGTGCATGTATTATATTGTATGTAAAACATCGGGTATCTCGGAAATAGAAAGGAGAAAAAGTCTATGATACCCCCAAGTCGAATCCCACATCATTTCTTGATCCTGCTCGTGGGGGTTTTCTCCTCCGTGTTTCCGGTTGCTCGTTATCATCACTACTGTCATCTATACTCAGTGAATCGGGACTCGTCTTTGCAAGTTGCTCTTCCTCTTGTGTTCCCTGACTCTCATTACCCTCTCCAGCCGTATCGCCATTGCCATCTTGAATACCAACAAGAAGGCTGCTAACAGCAACGCCTTCTCCGTTCTTCACACGCACAATCTCCCTTCTGGCGCGCCGCACCGCCTCCTCTCCAGCTTTACGCATAGTGCCGGACACGCGCAAGACGCGGAACACACAAGGACGAGGCTCCCCCCCGCGCGACTGTGAAGAAGAACGGTGTGGTTGACGGTAGGTGTGGTCGGGCTCTGGGACAGACGAAAGAAATGTCAACGCCGCCCATACTAGCCGGAAGGCAGCACGCGGACATCGAATTATGGCTGTAGAGGTCGCTGGAGAGAGATACTTGACTGGATCGAAAAGAGATTTGATTAGTATATACCTTTTTCCGGAGATAACAACTGGGTTCACGCACTGCTCAGCGCACTGCCCCCTCCAATCCTGCCCACTCCCCAATCACCGAAGATCGAAGCGATCTCATCGCGTAACAAATTCGCCAGGAGGCCTGGGGTCAGCGAATCCGGTGTTGGCGCATGGAGTTGTAAATGGGTGGATAGCGACAAAGATGACGATGATCTCTCGTTAGGGTAGAGGATCTCGACAAGAAGATAACGATGTTTGACGCGAACCATTCCACTTGCATATAATAATTTCTCACTTTTGCTTCCGAGTCTTCAAGGGCCTCGCTTTTTTTTCGGTGCTGCATATTATTTCGTCGGGTTGCCTCAAATTTACCTCAAACTGAGGTAAGCTGACTCTAACCTATTTTAGGTTAACCTATATTACAGCCTGAGAATCCAGGCATAATATGGTGCCTCCTTTTATGATAGCCATAGCCTTGTTAGGTATGTAGCCTTGACGACATCAGTCAAAAGTCTTTAGCAGTGTGACCCTTCAGATTCCTTCTTCACAATCGTTCGTTCGTTTAATGACCTTTCACAATTAGTATGCTTCTTCTGCCAACTTCAAATATGCCGACACTCATAGTACTACTATGTACGTATATATGATCAAGCAAATTTTGCTGCTGTGACAGTGTGTCCTTTTCCAGGGAACTTGGAAGTAATAAGACAAACTATACATGCCTGTCGCTTTACGTGACCTGGTTGACCCATACTCCAGCAGCAGATAAGGTGTCTCAAAAGATTATTTCAACATGAGTTCGCTATACTCTAGATATGAAGACTAATGTATTGGCAACGTGTCGGACGTCAGCACTTAATAATGTTCCCGGCGCACTGTACTGATCTACACACACATATTGAGGCTGTATTTTGCGAATTCACCCCGTTCTAGCATGCTTGGGAGACAAATATGTAAGTGAAGATGTTCAAAACTTAGCTTTTGAGATCAACACATTGAAGTCCATCCGCAAATATACACGAGAACGCGAACTAAGTTCCAACCACCAGATATTCTTTCGAGAGACATATCTTTATTTGGCAACGGGGTCACCGTTAGACGCGATCTTGCCCTACATCAATCACAGAAATCAATGAATATTATATCATACAAGATGATGATGCTTTTCATATGTAAGTCGAAAAGAGATTACTGAATTGGTAAAGAAGACAATTACTAGAAGATCAAAGGACAGTCAATCAATTCGCGCCAATTTGCTCCTTGATTTCCCTGCCCGTTCAGTGTGACTTCACTCTGCCTTCCATCAAACATATTCAACTTCCTTTGCTGCATCGAATGATTGGGTCAATCAAAAAGCTAGAACTTACTGCTTGCTTTTCTAAAACGAGGTTGAGTACACGTCCGGAACGGCGCAAAAACTTTTGTAAGGAGAATGCGTATTTCCATGACATTTCTTATTACAGGAGCCAGAGAAGCGGTTGATGGGCTTTGGAAGGCCTTCTTGAAATTAAATGAGTGGAGCGTCAATCTCATACCATATTATTGATTTTGAAGCTGAATAAATAGAGCGTCGAGGCTGAGAATATGACTTTACAGGTGTTTCGATGCTGAGGCTGATGAAATATATGCTTGGGAATTATATCCTGACTGTGGCTATACAATAGATGAAATTGGTTATCATTGGACTCCTCACTTTGAGCGTTTCAAAAAGCCGCAATTACAGTGTTAATGGATCAGCATGGCTCTCGTCTCGCAAAGTAATTTGTCCAGTTTGTCAAACGTCACGGAATCAAGAGGTTGCATTTGATGTGATAACACCAGAACATTATGGCCTTGACAAACTTGAACACATTGCTTTGGTGAGATGAGAGCATTGTTGATCCGTTGATGCTTTCCTTGTAATCGTGACTTGGTGGAATGCTCAAAATGATATCGATGAATCCAAGGATAACCAATCTCATATAGCCACTGTCAGAATATAACCCCCGGGCATATCTGCCAGTCTCAAGCAGACCTTCATAATCCATCTTTACTAACACATTGAATGGATGAGAAAGTGAGGCGGTGAGGTTGTTTATGATTCGGATATTGAGTTGTAGTCAAAAATGGCGCATCCCGAATGCCATCAATCTCTATCTGTAACTCCATCAGATTATATCACTAACGCATGTTTTGTGGAAGTATTCAAAATATATTATATACTGAATTATCAACGATTTTGGCGAATTGCTTGAACCCCCTATCTATTAAAATAAATAGTAGACCTGGGCCCGCCATATAGCTATAGCTATATAGTATGAAAATCAAGTTCTTTGGATACTACTCATATTCTCATGCAGTATTGATAGTACATAAGTATGCCTCAGGTACTCTTGTACTTGCCTCTGTTTTTATTCACTACTACATAGCAAAAATAATTAACGACGCTACTGAGGTCATCAGTCCAATCGAGTTTTCCTTGAACTTCTGCAAGGAGTATACTAGGACGAGTCGTTATCATACGCAATTGCTGTTGCTCATTTCTCGGCGTTGAGCCGTCTTGCCGCCCGCAGCTTGGCCTTATGGCACTGCCATCATTGCCCTTGCTCTTTGTTTATGTAGCATCCACTCATACTTTGCCTCATTTTCCTTCTTCTTCCTCTTTCATTATTTCCTTCGTTTCTCGTCGACCTCAGTTGATTCCATCCATGCCTGCCTCAAAGTGCAAAGCTTTTCTTCCTGGATCGATCTTTGCCGTCGTGCTCTCGAGTATATCAACCCCGCCAACCCCCTCGTTCACATCCACTTCCACCTCCACTTAGTTAGGTTTGTTATTTCTCGATCCTCCCCGCACCTGATCGTATATCTGCTAAGCCACTTTTGAGGGGCAGATCGAGTCGCAAAGGAGTACAAGGAGTACATTTTGCAGTGATTTCTTGTGAGACTCACCCGAGATGGGGAAATCGTAAGTCGTGTTTTCCTTCTATCCTCTTACGTGCAGTTAGATCTCCTCCCCCAGTGAAATTGCTGCCTTCTTTCTTTAGAGCCTACGCCACATCTGCGTAAGGGGAGCGGAGGGCTCCAATCCGGTGGCGGATCAACCCGCCTACTTGGCTTTTACTCCTATGCTGATATTCTGCCCTGCATACTAGGCAGTCGAAGCTCTCCCCCGCACAACTTGATGAGCTTCAAAGCATAACCTATTTTGATAAGAAAGAGCTCCAACAATGGTACAAAGGTTGTATAAATCCCTTCCATTTATTCATCTCCGTTCTTCTATCGGACTTCCTCGCTGACTTGACCGGGTGATTACAATAGGTTTCCTCAAGGATTGTCCATCTGGAACCCTCACAAGAGAGGAATTCCAGAAGATTTACCGCCAATTCTTCCCTTTCGGTGACCCGTCGTCGTTCGCAGAAAATGTCTTCCGGGTATTTGACTCAGACCATAGCGGCCTGATCGATTTCAAAGAGTTCATCTGCGCACTGTCTGTGACGTCGCGAGGGAAGATGGAAGACAAATTGGACTGGGCATTCCAGCTCTATGACATTGATGGTGATGGCAAGATTAGTTACGATGAAATGTTAAGCATCGTCGAGGCCATTTACAAGATGGTAAGAGTCCTCCTTGGTGGGAATGTTGCTGTGGTGCCTGATGGCTAAGCCACCACGATATAGGTCGGGTCTATGGTTAAGCTGCCTGAAGACGAAGACACGCCAGAGAAACGCGTTAAAAAGATCTTTCGAATGATGGACAAGGATGAGAATGGGTGTCTCAATATCCAAGAGTTCAAGGAAGGCAGTAAACGGGATGAGACGATCGTCAGTGCCTTGTCCTTGTATGACGGGCTGGTGTAGCGGCTTCATGATTTGTGTATGTACAACGTTATTTTCTTGACATTTTCTCTCCTTTTGCATCAAAGCTTCCCCTGTGTCTGGCATATGTGCGTCGCCCGCTGCAGGGTAAGTAGTGATGGCCGATTGCCGAGCCGATTAGAAATTGTGATTGCAAGTGCTGGACTGCCAGCTTTCTGCTTCTAGTACATAGCTAGTATCGTTCTCTCGGAGTATACATACTCCATCGAACTCTGCTTCACGAATCACTTGTACTGTACATACGTACTATATTTCTATTTCAATGTGCATTCGTCAAATTATAGAATATGAAGCGCTCGAGCATGCGTTGACTGGTGCGATATGAACTTGTGTCCAAATGAATATCACACGTGACACAATACTCTTTCTATTCAATAAATATAACGATATTTGGGGGGCATAGACAGCTTGCCTATTGATGAATACAACATCTAAGAAATGTAGAGTGTCATTGAGTGGACAATTTTTGTGTTGTATTGTTGTGTGTCTTGTCCTGTGTTCTGTGTGTGTGTTCTCTTATGTACAAAAAGGGGGAAGGCTGTAGACCCAGAAGAAAACCCTGCCCTTAATGCTAACCCTCATTGGAAATTGGTTATCCCTGTGGGCTGTCTATATTTGAAACGACGAAGGAAAGAGATACAAAGAAATTCCGGAATGTTCCGTATACAAATGATCAATCCAAGTATCGGTACGTAATTATCCGTACCTATTCAACATACCCCCCCAGTTGAGGCCCCGGAGGCGGAAACTGATCTCGCGAATTTTTCTTAAAACTCCCCAGCCATCATCTCCAAATCTTCCTCCGCGAGTTCCCGGAGTCTTCTTTCCTCGAGATAATGACTGATATCTACCAGACCGACCTGACTGACAAACTTTCTGAACGACGTATTTGTCAAAACCTTCGTTAATCCGTCAGCAATCATGTCGTCCGTAGATGTATATTCGACCGCGATCCGCCCTTCTTTCGCTTCCTGTCTCAACCAGTGGTTGTGGATATCCACATGTCGTAGCTTGGTGTGTAGATGTCCAATCTCCTTACTAACAATTTTTATTGTCTGAGTATTGTCGCATAGGATCTTGATTTGGTGATCATCCAGTCTGATATCTAATTCCTTGAGTAGCCGGGACACGAAAAGTGATTCCTTCGCAGCCTGTGACAAGGCAAGGAGCTCTGCCTCCGTGGTTGACGTCGACACAGTCGCCTGTTTATTAGCTCGCCAGCCGATGACTCCACCAAAGAGCTTCATCACATACGCTTGAGAGCTCTTTCGATCCAGAGAGTTGTCAGCGAAAGAGGCATCGCTGGAAACAACGAAGCCATCTTCTCCTCCGAGTTGAAGGGCTAAGGCTGTGCTTCCCTGCAGGTAGTTAAGCACTTGATCAGCGGCTTGATAGTGCTCTGGTCCAGGGTTCATATTGAACCTGGCAAGACGCGAGGCAGCGAAAGCAATATCTAGCCTTGTGATGACCGCGGCGTAAAGGATCGAGCCGATTTTGCGTTGATATTTGTTGACTAAGGCGCCTGTGGCACGTCCTTCATACGGAAAGAGTTCTGCCTTTTTCATTGGGTGTGTCGGTGTTTTGTCACATGCATTCGCAAGATTGGCGATTTTATCAAGGTAGTCGGATTGGGAAAGCCAAATCAACCTTCTCTTTCGGTCCCGGATTATTTCAATCCCAAGGAACCATTGGAGTGGTTGTCCTCCCGTCAATCGGTACTTTTGTTGGAGTTGATTTATGAGATCTCTTGCTGTCTTCTCCTGTGCCTTTCTGTAAGCGAAGACGATGTCATCCACATAGAAAAAGACAATGATTCCATTTTGGATCATGCAACAGGGTTCATGAGGAACCCGTTTGAATCCCAATTTTTCAAGGGTTGATGTAAATTCTTGTTGCCAGAGCAAGGGAGACTCTCTCAGTCCGTAAAGTGCCTTCAAGAGTTTGAGAATCAAGCCTATCTTTCGAAATCCGGGTGGCATTCGCATGTAAATATCCTGCTTCAAATCGGCGTTCACGAACGCGTTTACAGCGTCGTACTGAAGAAGTTCTAGATCAAACCTGGCGGCAATCGCCATGAGAGTTCTGAATGACCGACCGGCAAGGGTGGAAGCATAAGTGTTCTCGTGAATTGACTTGGCTTGTTGATCGCCCCTGACGACTAGACGGGCTTTGCATTTTTTGAGGCGGCCATGTTTATTGAATTTATACACGTAAACCCACATACAATCCAATACCTGATTGCCTTTCGCGTGTGTGCGAGGTACTTCCATCCAGGAACGCATTTGTTTGTGACTCTCGAGGTGAGCAATCTGGGCTTCCTCGAATAAGTGGCCCATCGGATGTGTTGCAAGTTCGCCATGATGTCTCGGTGGTGCCGGTAACTGGCTTCGATGGAGCCCATGAGGCTTCTTGAGGAGTCTTAACAGCTTCGCCTTATCAATCTTTTCGGTCTTTAGTACTCCGACTGGGCAGGCCAAGCGTCCTGCACTGAATGCAGCCATCCACACGTCGCAGGAATCTAGACCGTATATCTCTCGGTCTTCAGGTTGGTGGTGATCTTCCTCGGGAGATTGAATCGATGCGGCTAACAAGGCAGCCGGTGGTGTGGGTGCAGGTGACGGGTATGGTTCGGGTCGGGCATCAGTGTACGAGCATGGTTGATCAGACACAGCTCCTGATTGTTGACCGTCAACCACGTCGTCAACTGTCTGAGAGGCAATTTCGGCCTGAGTGGCAATTTCGGCCCCCTGCATCCAACCACTCTGTTGGCTCCTCGAAAGCATCTACATCTTCACCTTGAGGCAGTGTTTCCGTTCCCGCGTCCAGTACTTGGTCGCCTTTCAGGTGTACCTCAATCTCCTCCAGTAAATCAATAAGTTCCTGTCGCCCTATATGTAAGGCATCGTCTTTCAATGTGTCAAGGTTGCCATCGAACATAGCGTCTTCGTTGAATATGACATCTCGAGTTGCGATGACCTTTCCGGTGATTGGGTTCCAAATCCGGTAGATGTTTGTCGAATTGTACCCGATTAAGTAACCAATCCATGCCCTGGGGTTTAGCCTTTGCCTTCTTTTTTCCTTTCGTAGGGCATCTTTAGTCATCGCAAATGCCTTGCATCCATATACACGTAAATGCGCTTGGTACGGTCGCCTGTTCTCCACCACGACACCATCTCTGTGAGCTAAATAGGTGTGGAAGCGATCATAAGGAGTGGTCCATCTGTACATATACTTGGGTGTTCTGTTGTACAAATAGACTGCAGCTTGATATATTTCTTTCCAAAGATGCGCTGGGAGCTTTGCTCCAGCTCTCATGGCGCGAGCTTTCGTTTTCACCCTACCCCCCGAACGTTCTGCGCCGCCGTTTTGACTCTGAGTGTCAGGCGCAGAAGGTTCTAGACGCATCTTCTTTTTCACCTCTACGTACCGCCGCATGTCGAATGACTTCGTGAGTTCGCCGTCACACTCTATAACATTTGGTTCGAGGTTGTACTGTTTCTTTAACAGGTTAAGGAACAAATCTAGTGTGGCAATGAGGGCCTCTGCTGTCCTCGTTGACAGGTAAAAATCCCAGGTGTAGCCTGACCACCGATCCGTGATAAGCATGACACTTCGATAGCCATCCTCATCTCCGTCAACGTCGTGAAAGTCAATTGTAATTCTCAACCCTGGACCTTCATCTAGTTGCCTTGGTTCTCGTCGGATCTGTCTTTTGGCTTTAGCTACACCACAGTCGTCACATTCCACAGTCTTAATCCCTTTTATCTTGGCACCTTTGGAACAATTGACAAGGTGTTCAAGGGCTTGTGGTCCCGGGTGTCCGAGTCTGAGGTGCCATTTCAAGGCATCTGCCTTGTTCGGTGGTTTCTGGGTCCAAGAGTTGAACTTGTTGCGCCTTGTATGGAAAGCACTTGGCACGATTTCCTCTGGAATGTCTTCAATAACGTATTGGTCGAATCTATCAACTAATTCACAGAGAACCGAGTTATCACTTTGTCGAAGATTGTTTTGTCCTGGGCGGGTATCCCACCATATCCCTCGCTTTCGTAGTTGGCGTAATGATACTAAGTTGCAAGCGAAATTTTCACAAAAAGCCACATCATGGAGTCTGAGAATCCTTGCTTCTGTGCGAGTCTTGATCTCGATGTCAACATCCCCGTAGCCGAGGATTGGTACTTGATGTTCCCCAGCATAAACAAAATCTCCTTTAGGCGCAGTGTGAAAGTTGATGAATCTAGAAATCTGATTGAAGATATGGAGCGTCGTCCCTGAATCGAGAATCGCTGAGTTCTTGAGAGGGTAGTGGGTGGTAAATGCTCCGCGTATTCTGGTGCCTATGAAAAACGTTGCGTTACACTTACCAACACCCCTCACGAGTCAATCATCATGTCCGCTATCTTTCCCCTTGCTCAAACGTCGAACCTCCTCTGCCAGTGACGTGTCGTTAGTTAGCATGAGGTCGACCATCCTCCTCGTCACCGGGTTCTCTTTAAACGTTGGTGGTGCCATCTTGGGGAAGACATAGTAACACTTCGTTAACTGATGAGCCATGCCGCAAGCTTTACAAATTTGTCTGGGCCTGGTATCTCGTAAATCTTGACTGAGTTCGGAATCCCGTTTCCTTTTCAAGTTAGAGCCCTTTTTGTGTGGCTTTTTGGCAGGTATCTTTCTCTCTCTCTCATATTGGAGTTGCGACTCGTCGGCGGATAGTTCCTCGGCTCCAGCAAATGCTGGACCGAATGAACCCTTGGCTATCTTGACCGGTTTGTTTGTCGATTTTTTCATCACTCTCAACTGGTCTCGGAAGTCGTTGTTACGGATACCTTGTGGCCTCGCTCGCCACGTGATGCCAAGCCCTGCAAAGCCTTCAAGTTCCCATCACCATCCTGTTTCCTTCTTCTCCCTTCTTTTCTTCAGTTCGTGATCTTACAAGTATCTGCATATGTACTTAGCCAAATACATTTATTGTACCTGCTCGTGCATTCTCGCCGTAACAGTCGTTGCCCACCGTCCTGAAGGTTAGGCTTCCATTTCTAATATCCTCTATTTTCGTCATCCGGTATGCAGTGATCCAGGTCGGCGCGACGTCCTGGACGGCGATGGCGAAGTCGTCAAACCAAAAGGAAGTTTCAAAGGTCTCTCCTATATTTTTAGCCTTAGCCTCATTCATGGCCTTCTCCCATTGTGTAATCCACTTGTCCAAGCCCTTTGTCGTCTTCAGCGGTATGATGGCTTTCCTGTACTTGTCTCTAACATCGGCTTTGAGCCTTTCATCAGTGACTCCGACGTTCTCCTTCAAATTTTTGTACCAGATCCGTAAGTCGTCTGCTGGTGGGCACGATGTGCGGATGTAATTGTCGGAAACAGTTTTCAGGATCCAAGACTTGAGTTCCTTGATAGCAGCTCGTTGAATGTCGTACTGCTTAGTGTCGTGTTGGAAGATTGACCACAGTAGACCGTACTGTTGCCTGGCTTCGGTGGTGAGATCTTCAGCCGATCGTGCTTGTTCATTGGTTAAGAGTTCAGGGGCGGGTGTTGCAGAGGTTGACGAAGCCTGCGAGCTTCGTGTCTGCGTCGGCACTACTCTCTTCCTGAATTGCGAGAAACCTGGTTTCTCTGGTTTCTCGAGGAACTCCTCGTCGACGTTGGGATCTATACATTCCCAGAGATTCGCGACAGCTCGTGACATAAGTTCGTGATTCCACGTCTCCCAGTCTTCTTGCCCATTTAGAGCGACTGGATCGACAGATGAACTCCTTTTCGCAGACATTTTTGTGTTAGATTGGAGGGGAAGGCTGTAGACCCAGAAGAAAACCCTGCCCTTAATGCTAACCCTCATTGGAAATTGGTTATCCCTGTGGGCTGTCTATATTTGAAACGACGAAGGAAAGAGATACAAAGAAATTCCGGAATGTTCCGTATACAAATGATCAATCCACAAGTATCGGTACATAATTATCCGTACCTATTCAACATTCAGTTCATGTCGCTGTTATCGTTTTAGCCGCTATGATAGCGCGGATTATTCGGCGCCAACCGACTGTAGTTAGTTAAGTAGCATAAACCTTAACTTATTGTTTCTGAACTGGTCTAAAACTTTTGGGGACTAGTGTCACAAACCTGGGTATCATATGATAGGTGGAAGTACATACATACCATTCGGCCAGCGCTCTCTATGAGAAGATTGTGGCTCTTAATTAAATGTTGCTTCTACATTCTCATTCAAGAGGACCTGCAGCAAATCAGCCTTTCTGACGCCTCGTACGCGGCATCATTGGTCAACCAATGTTTTTACCAGTGTACTGAAACTCCAGTGTCATTCATTCACCGTGCAGCCTTCTCATGAGCTGCTAAGACAGGCTTCAGAACTATGTACCTACTAGGACTAACTAATTATGACTTATTGATGATTTCATCCGATGACTCTGTGGATCGATATCTAGGAACCCCGGAATAAATCAGCCTGAATGATAAACGGCAGAGAAATATGGCTAGTGATGAAGACTGACACAAAATTCTTATTTTTAAAATCCAATAAATGTTAATTCGAATACCTTATTATTTATTTACTATTTGATTACAATGAATCTTTTTTGATCTTTTATTTTAAATATTGGTTTGCTTCATTTAGAAAAAAACTAATACTAAGGTAAAAAGGTAATAAAGGCATCTAAATGAATTACTAGTTAGCCTTTCAAGCAAGAGTAAATCCTTTGGAGACAAGCTCAGATGCCGCCACACCGATACCGATGCCTTCACCATTTAGCAATCGGAAAAATGATAACACCTTGCCATTCGTATCCCAAATGGCCGAACCACAACTACCTGCCACCGGAATAGCGTCCTGATCATACCACAGCCATGACGGGAAAAATGTAACTTGCGGATTTATTAAAATGAGAATATTCGCGCAAGATAGGGACGTTAGGACAGGAGACGTGGAAGAGTGACAGGGATCCCAACAAGTCAAAATCAAGTTGGCTTCGTAAAATCCCAGGGGAGAAGAAAGGAGGATGAAGACGGTAAGAAGATGAGGTGTTCAGGCAGATCAGTGAATCATTTGATTACTAGACCTACAGGCTACGAACCATGGTTGCTGGTAGTATCAAACACTTCAACTTCTTAGTAAATGATTACTACTATGACTCTGACCTACCTGGCGTGCACTTACATACCTAGGTAGGTAGGCATTAGAAACGGACCAAACCGAAAGGTAATCTTCAAGTTTCAGGAACAATTTTACAGTTTAAGCCAGGTACTACTACTAACTATCGACAATCTCTTGTATAGAAGGGCAGTCAATCAAGAACATTATATTCCTTCCTTTATTTCAATCAGCAGTTCCCCTTACGAGGAGTACTCAGTCACCGATCCGTATTTTAGGCTGTCCTCTCGTTGTTAATGTTGTTTTCAAGCGTTTTTACATCGAAATCATTGAAGATCTTCCGCGTTGGGTGCTCAGGCTCGAAAGGAAAAGAGTCGAAAGGAGCATTCTTGATGACAACGGACCCAATTTGTGACATGTAGGCAAAACCGGCTAACCCTTGGTCCTCGATGCACATAGTCGATATATGAGGACGTGGGTTTCTCAACCGGGTGGAAGTTGGAATAAGTTTCGCCGTCGTCAACGACGGATTCAGCAGTCGAGGCTTGTTGTAGAGGTCTTGACTGATTAGCATATCTCCGGACTGCGAGTTTAACGTAAAACAAGTTCAAATTCCGATACTTCTCGTTCGGCATATAGAACGCCGGGTTGCCAATGAGGTAGGACGATATCATAACAGCCCCTACCTCTCTCTCTTTGCGAAATTGGTTATAGATTTTCATCGCATAGTCGGCAGGCCGCAGCCGCATTTCCAGTAGTCGTCGTTGCTCAGCTGTGAGGTCTCCCTCTTCCACCGCAGCTTTTTGAGAATTGCTGCCGTCATAACGAGCTGGTGTAGCTTCACATCGTCTTTTGTGGCATAGTTCGGCAAGTAGTACAATGAAGCCAGCATTCGACTAGTGCTCGCAATGAATGAGATGTCGTGATTTGAGCGAAAGGCACAGGGCAATATTTTGTTCCTTTTGTTGACCCACGCATGGTTTCGCTCAAGAGTAATATCGCCAGTTTTCGCATCTACTCCAAACGGACAAGGGTGCTTGGGAAATAGAAAGCGGCAATGGGGTACCCGAGTTTTATCCTTACTATTGCAATCCCCCTGCGCTGTTTTTCGTTGACCATACTTGAAGCAGGTAAAAGTGTGATTATGGATCTGACAACGAGAAGCGATATAGTTGGAGTCCTCCTCCATCTTCTCCATAAACACTTCAAGCGGGTCTTCGGGGTTATCAATGAAATCATCAAGATGAGGATTCTCAGTTCGGTATTGGGTCGCAGCGGATTCATCAACAACCTCGCAGATGATGGTCTTCATATAGTCACATAACCGGTTTCTGAAGTCGAGGTCGGCAAGGACTCGCTCTTGCAGCTTCAAGAAATCCATATTCCCAGTCACCCAGAGAAATCCATGCAGGTGAAGCATGTGTCTAGAGTTTGATTCAACCACACCAAAGTG
>NPHW01003824.1:0-15805 GCA_002240705.1 Elaphomyces granulatus
ACATAAGAACTCTATCTCGGACACTTACATAAGAACCTTATCCCGGACACTTACATAACAAAGTTTCCATACGACCCGATTTTAATAGAAGCTCGCAAGCTCGCTTCAGATTAATGGCTTCTTTAATTCCCCTTGCTTTCCACTTTCCACTTCATTCCTTTCCTTTTCACCTATTTCTTTCTACTACAGTTTCAGTTGACTTGCCAGTGCCCATTTATTTGTTATTCCCCTTTGATCGTACCACACCAACTAGTTAACGCGGCGACAGAGAAGATAGAATACTAATAAGACCGATTTAAAACCGGGGGAAGATCGATAAAGAAAGAAGAGACTTTTTTAATTACTGAAACTAATAAGTCACATTTATATATATTCATATAGCATCATTTTTTGTTTTCAACTCCTTTTTTTTTAGTCAACGAAGGAAAGAAACAAGATGCGACCGGCTGGTCCTCGAGATCCAGTGACGGGGCCCGAAAGTGGTCCAGAGCCTCCATATCCTGTCAGGCTTTCGGGACCGGTGATCAAGGGCTTTGGAAGAGGGAGTAAAGAGGTAAGGAATTCTTCAACCGACTGAATCACTCTGTCTCTTTTTTATTCCTGTTCAACTTGAACTGCCTGAGCGGTGGGACATGTTTAAGTGAACAGTTGAAAGGTTGTCGGCATATTAAGTTCTCTCTTTTATTTTCTTTTGGTTCTTTTTTCCGTCTTCTTGTTTTATTCTCGAAAGGCGCCCTGTTTTAGATGCCATCAAGTCAGCCGCTGAACGGGATTTCTGCATACATCAATTTGTTTCCCTCTTAATCCCCTTCATTGTTTGAAAATGCGTTCAGGCCAGGTTTGACTCTAGGAACACCCAAATTGCTGCCACCAAAAAAAGAAAATCCGAAAAGTTAACATTGACCTGTCCAGCTTGGGATTCCAACTGCCAATATCCCTCCAGATGGCTTGTCGCAATATCCAGACCTGCAGACTGGCGTTTATTACGGCGTTGTGGCACTCGATCCCACCAGGTTTATATACGATAAAGAAAAGTCTACCGCTCAAACGGTGTCAAATACCGCTGAAAATAACGTCTCTACTAAAACTCCCACTATACTGCCGGCCGTCCTGAGCATTGGCTATAATCCCTTTTACAAAAACACCATTCGGTCTGTGGTAGGTTCTCTCTGTCCGATTCCATTTGTTTAGAGTTTCCTCGCCGTGTTTATTGTTATTGCCTTCCCCACGCCGACTTTGCTCAAATCTTTCAAACCAGGAAATTCATATTATGCCCCCTCTGTCTTCTCCTTCTCCCACCGCTCTACATGCCAGTGACCCGGCAACGAAGCCCGGTTCGGTTGTCTTTCACAAACTGCCTGACTTCTATTCGACCAATTTGAACCTGTTAATTCTGGGCTACATCCGGCCTGAATACGACTACATCTCAGTCGACGCACTCGTAGAGGATATCCGCGTAGATTGCGAAGTTGCACGGACAAGCCTCGCTCGGAAGGGGTACGCGGGTTATCTGGAAGATGACGAGGATGTCCCCGATTCGGTGAAGGAGCAGAGGAATTGGCTGAGAACGTTTTGATTGATGCGTCACGGCTGCTTTCGTTCTCTTTGCGCTTTCCTAGACTGGTTTAGTTTCAATTGCTTGTATTCTGCGAGATAAACTGTAGATCTGATGATTGATATGAAGACTCTAATATGACGCCGTTGACAAGAAGTAAGGATAATAAGGACGAAAGACATTAAATTTGAAAGGAAGGGGGATGTACGTATAATATATTACGACGCAATGCAGTGGTTAATGAGCTCAGGAACGACAGCAATAAGTACTACTACATGGTGAAACGGTGAATAGACCTTGGCAAGTTGGAATCAGTAATCAGGTTTGACTGCCAGTGAGTTACCGGTGGCTTATTGTCATTGATATGCAACGATTCATCATCAATCATGTTTCGGACTTGGGAACTTAAAATGTATTTATTAATTTGCCTGCAAAATGGCATGCTGGCAGCTAGCTGCAAGGAGCGGGAAATATCTTCCAATTAGTTGGACTTGTTCTTGCACTTTTGCCCGAAGATTACTGGTGAGTTTGGCAGAAATAGGTATGATAGAAAAGAGGAAGATGGGGACCTTGACATGGTAGAGAGAGAGTCATGAACGGTAATGCATCACATACAAAGCTTAGCATTCTTGGTTTGTTATGATATTACATGGCGCTGGTGTATTCATTTAATGTTATTAAGTCCTTGCGCACTGGCCTGGTATGCAAGAAGTGACCGTGGACCATCGACAAATCGAAATCTGAAATCTCTGCCTACAATGCTCATCTAGAATTGTCTAGTTGCAGCTGTCCATCAACTGCCCTGCATGACAACAGTTACTTGAATAACATCGCCAGGTTTTTGATATCAGCGTTTACGCTATCAGGGCTTTTCAGAGTTTTGATGCTGGCTTTCTGAGCAACAGATATGATATTTTCCAACCTGCGCTCCTCATTCTTTCCTAGTTCTCTCGCCAGACCAGCGATGACAACACCAAGCAGTGTATCACCAGCGCCATTCACGCTCACGACCTCTTCGCCCGTCAAAACTTGGTCGGGTGCGAAAAGACGCAAGTACACGCCTCCGACAAGTCCATCTTGCGATGGAGCACGGCCAAGGATGTATGGTGCGGCATCCGGGCAGGTTAGGCGCGGATCATTAGGTTGGAGTAGTTGGGATACCAATACGCCCTGAGATCCAAGTTTAGTAAGTATGCATGGCATGAAAGGGAGTAGCTGAATGCTCTGTTGCGGAATGCCTTGGTCGACCAGAGACTTGGACGTTACAGAAATCAGCCGCTCCCGAGAGCCTGCATTCGACATTCCGAGTCCATCAATGACGTGCCACCATCCTGAAGAATCAAAAAGACCAGCATCACGTGCAGCTGAGTGCATGGATGCTAGTTCCATGCTGTTTGGAGCGGCAAGATCGATGAGATGATTGGGAAATGAATCCGAGAAATCAATCACCGCAGTAGTTTCGGCAGGAGTGGATATTTTAGAGAAGATTCTTGTTGCTTTGGTTGTCGATACTGGCTCAAAAGCAATTCGAGCGCCATGTTTTCTCGCGGAAGTTACCCATCTTGCTAGCACCCCAGGGCTCCAGTTTGCATCTACTACTAGCCAGTCAGGCTTTGTTCGCATGAATATCGGATCCCAGAAGGTATCGAAACTGAGGTCACGATCTGACAGCTCCAGAATCCCCATGTCTGCCATCCCAAGTACAAGGTTCTTTTTTCTGTCATTGATAGCAATGTACTGAGCTGTCCGCAGTCCTAGCATCGGTGGTAAGATCTGGATGCCCATTGTGTTCAATTTCTCCCTCCTAAGCATTGACATAGCAGCTTGACCATTGAGATCATCCGCAACAACGCTGCAAAATGCAACAGAGCTTCCAACGTAGCTAGCTGCAAGAGCGACATTATGGCCCACACCGCCCAGATTTTGTTCAATTCTGGCTGGATTAGATGTCTGCGGGATAGGCACTATGTTTGTGCTGTGCTCTATAGTTGGGGTATAGTCGCAGGAAGAATCAATTGCTACAGCGCCTGCCACTAGAATATTTGCTTTTTTTAGTTCGTCTCTATCCTCTATTGATGCTGTCGTTATTGGAGCTGGTGCACTTGCCGTTGGAATTACCGGCATCCGCCTAGAGTTGAAACTCCCGAGTTAGTCGACTTCTCACCAGGAGTACCGGAACCAACTCACTGATCGGGCCGCCTCTGGAATGACTGCTCCAATTTCATCAGCTCCACCGCAACTTTGGTTGCCCGTTTTACATTTGACTCGATTAAACCTTTGTTTGCGGCAACGCTCCTGCTGCCACTCAATTCCTTTATTTTAGAGAGTACATAAGGGGTGTTGTCACTGCCATGAAAGCCTTCGAGATCGGCGCACCGGAGAGCCTCTGCAATGACTTCATCCATTTCATACTTAGGCATCGAATACTGCTCCGGTACAGGATTTGCGAAATGGATACCCGATGACAGATGGAGTTTCAATTGGGCGTCTGTCCAAAGGTCCGTCAGTGATCACCTATGGTATAATATCGGATCATCATATACAGGCAGGCAACTTACGAACTATAGCTGCAGCCTCCGCTTCGTCTTGAATGACTCGAGGGCTTCTTACCCCACTCTCCCTAGAAAAGAACGCGGGAAAATCAATCGGTCCATTTCGGCCATCTGCAAATGTGCCTACACAGACTCCTTGCGTCTCAAGATATTCTAGAGTTCGCGGAATGTCTAGAAAACTTTTACAACCAGAACTGATAACTGTTACTGGTGTCCTCCCCAGTTCGGTGAGATCGGCTGGTGATTTATTAGCAGGAAAGGTTCCCCATCATATTCTAGGGTGTTCTGACCAGATATGTCCATTGAAACCTCTCCACCGCGGTGTACGCCGCCTAAAAGACATTAGCTAGAGCCTCTTACAGATGATTCAATGGGTTGTTAGACTTGCCTAGCCCACCAGTACCAAAGATTTTGATCCCAGCAAGGTGCGCCAACACCATCGTTCCGGAAATAGTAGTGCCACCATGGATGCATTTCCCCGCTAACCCCTATTTTATTTCTCAGTGTCTGCTCAGGCGCAAGTACGACACGTTGGCCGGTATTTACTCGGCCACATATATATCCAAGATCTCGACGCGAGACCTTTAAAGCGCTCTTCGTCCTTGCAGTTGATGCCAATTCGATAAGCTCTTCAGGTTCTAGCCCTACTCGTGCCACCCCATTGAGCACCGCAATGGTCGCTGGAACTCCCCCGTTAGCCCGGACGAGAGATTCGAGAAGCGAGGCGAGAGCGACGTTGTCGGGATAGGGGAAACCTGTATACTATTTATTAGCAAGAGAATCTGAGCATAATCTAAGCACACGGGCGAGAAGATACCATGCGTATAGATCGTCGTTTCCAAAGCTATCACAGGTCTTCCTGCGACTACTGCATCCTGGACCTCTTCTGACACCTTGAGAAACGAGCTGCTAAGGCCGTAAGATCTCCGTAGCCAAAGTGGTAGGGCACCAATTGAGCGACCACCTGACCAGCGCCGCCAAGGAGCAACAGCATTCCAAGCAATCATGCTGGATCAAGGTGGTGCGAGTAGTAGCCAAGGTGGAAGACCGTCTGCACAGATCTATGTATTCCACTCCCCGCAAGATGAAACCGGATAGCGCAAGGTGGCCGAAGTGGCTCCCGTACTTAGAAGTACATTACCATGCCGAGAACACCTAAGCTCTAAGAGTATCAATAGTACACGCGCATGAGCTCATTCTCTCTTTCATTCTCTCTTCTCCTTTTTTTTCTTTGGTGAAAATATTTTATTCCATGAAGCGGGCTGCTTCGAGGCCGCTGCAATCACCATGAGATTCCTCACTGCAGTCGCTGTCGTTTGTGGCTTATTTTTTTCTAACTTCTTACCAGTGGTTGCGGAGTCGTCGCAACTGGTATGGCCCAAAGCTTTCAAACCAGCATTCCTAAACGTGAACCTAGTGCGCAACATAAATTTAGAGAAGGCTTATATCCGGGAGACAATCAATGTCGTTGTGCAGAACATAGAGAAGCAGCCGCAGAGGGACTACTTCCTACCGTTTCCGTCAGATGTTGTTCCAAACATAGGGGGGCTCGAGGTTAGAGATAAAAATGGCCCTGAGAAGGGCAGGTTGCGTTTAGAACTGTCAGAGATAGATCCCTCAAGGTTGGTTCTTCGTATCCGCATCACTGATCGTCTGCAACAAGTTTGAATTGCTCGATGGCACATCAGAGTATTGGTCCTTGAGATCCTAACTTGGATTCTACTGTCTAGCAATACCCAGTTCTATGTCATTCATTTACCGGAGCCTTTGGCACCCTCATCACAGATTACCTTGAGTATCTCTTACTACATTCTTTCGGCCCTACATCCGCTTCCTAAAGCCATCCGACAGGATGACCGGCAGTTTCTGACGTACTCATTCTCTGCTTATGCTCTTTCGGCTTATACAACTGTCGATCAGAAAACCAAAATCAAATTCCCTAGTGTGAATGTCCCAGACTATACAGTCACCTCGGGGCTGAAATCTGGCTCTGATCCCGAGAAGCAGGGAAGCACATATACCTATGGACCGTACAGCAACATTGCACCAAGAAAATTCTATCCGCTCAACGTCAGATTCGCGGCAAGCTATCCAGTACTTGTTTGTTCATTATTGGAACGGGATGTCGAAATCTCGCATTGGGGTGGAAATCTTGCCGTTGAGGAGCGATACTGGCTCCGGAATAGTGGCGCTTCCCTCTCCGACCACTTTGATCGCGTCTCTTGGATGATGAAGGCCTCTCCTTCGAGCGCTCCACTTCGCGTACTTAAATATCCAATGAAGCCCGGATCTGTCGATCCGTACTTTACTGACGACATTGGAAATGTGTCCACAAGCAATTATCGACCTGGTCGCAGTGGCCGAGAAGCGCACCTAGAGCTTCGGCCGCGCTATCCGGTGTTTGGCGGGTGGCAATATAGTTTTCGGGTTGGCTGGAACAATGCCTTATCTTCTTTCTTACGGAAGTCCTCTTCGGAGACGTTTGTTTTAAAGGTTCCCTTTCTTGAAGGTCCCCAGAACCCTGAGGGTATCCAGTACGAGAAATTTGTTCTACGCATCATCCTTCCTGAAGGGTCTAAAAACGTTCGGTATGAGATAATTGAGAGCGTCAACAATGGACTTCCCAACACGGTCCAAATTAAGTCAAATATCTCTAAGCACCGCACTTTTATGGACACAGTGGGCCGCACAGTGCTGTCTCTGAGCGTTGAAAATCTCACCGATGCGGCCAGAGATTCTCAGTTGGTGGTAGGTTTCCTGATGATTAGTAACTATATTGATATAATTTTGTATGGGCTGACAGGGCAAATATAGGTCACATATGACTTTCCCTTCGTTGAAACCCTTCGCAAGCCACTGACCATATCCTCTGGATTGCTGGCTGTTTTCGTCACTGCTTGGGTTGTTAGCAAACTCGACGTCAGTATCAGGAAGCGATGAAACCATGACGACCCCCATTATACTAAACAAAATGACTTGTGAAATTCTATAATGAAATGTAAGAGGAAGGAAGATGGGAGGCATAAAATTATCATATTTCTCTTGTTTCTTTATGTCATGTAGAGGTATTCGGGTACATACAGCAGTCAATTTTTTGCTCTATTTAGGTGTATCATGTATGCTAGCGCCATAAGTTATATGTTTTTCGTATGACCTACATATTATTCTATCTGATCTACTTAAACATTTATTATTTTAACCTTCACCGTGTGGTTTCTATGATTGAAAAACACAACAGAAACTTGAATACCTACTTTTAAAAGCACTATATGTATTCAAGTATTTTTACGTGTTATTATTCACAAAGCTATTACATTAGGTAGTTCTCCTGTATCCGCCGTAGGCAAATCAACAGGTAATAAACTACTTGGGATTTTGTGTGTTCGACGTTGAGCGGAAAGAACAATTTCTCTGGCTGTTACATAAATGGTTGTACATACGATTAATAAACCCAGAAGTATTTTAGGCAATACAGAAAAGCCATTGGTATCGTAGTCGTAGAAAATCGATGAGTTGCAGGTACATGCATTTCAGTAAGCCAGATCAGACGAATGAAAACATCGCTTGGAAATATGTATACAAACCATCGGGGTTCAAATACTTTTTCTTTCGAATATGGTGTCCTGGTGTCAATCAATGATTATGTACTATAAATAGCCGTGCCTTCCAGGCTGTCTGCCGTCTTCATCATTTATAAGTTCACTATTGCGAATGCGCAAACCAAAATTCACAAGTACTGCAGCCAGAAGGCCGAGGCAGAGAATGGTAGGCCCCCACTTCTCGTGATATACGCGCTTTACATCGCGCCTCTTACGGATCTTGTCGACACGCCATACGTAGAGAACGAGGCTGTAGAGCAGGGCCAGGGAGGCCAGAACGGTAAACATCCAAGATGATGCAAACGTGACACTGTCCTGGCCGAAATTCAGGAGCGTAGCGGCAATTGAGCCTAGGATGATCGAGAATTCTAACCAAGAAAGGAATGTTCGTTCTGCAGCAAAGTAGACTTTAGGTTCGACACGCACAGGTACGTGAATACCTAATCTCAATGAGTAAATGAAAAGAAAGAGCCGCAAAAACAAAGGGAACAAAGCTAGGGAACAAAGCTTCAGCCTACGTTTGCCTTTAGGTGCAATGAATCGTTTGACTGTGCGCCTACCCGTCCCCATGATGATAATGCCACCAGTCCCTTCAACTGACATTCGGGTTGGCCTTGGTCTCGGAATGAGAGCTTCGAGAGCTTCTATAATCAGCTGTCCAGCGCTGCGACCGTAATGTTCGGCTAACTTCTTCCAATAGTGTATTCCGCCAATCCTTCTTGCCTCTTCAAGAATGCTTGTGTCTTCAGTCTCATCCTCAGAATCATACAGCGGGTAGTCGTCGTCCCCGGCCAGGGGTTGAGCTGCAATTCGCTCCTCGATATCGAGAGCGTTCCCACTTGCTTCCGGGAACAAGGGATCACCACCCCCCTCGTTGCGCGCTACTGCACCTTCAGTCTGTAGAGGAGGCTCTGTAATTTGCTCTGACGAGAGGTCTCTGGCACGACTTGCTCTGGCATGCTCTCTCTCGTCGTCTGTATCATACTCGTCTAAGGCATCGTCACTACCCGACGGGCTGGTGCTGCAGTGGGCTGGTCGTTCGATGCCGAATTGGCGAGTGACTGGTTTTCGTATATCGACATCCATCTGCGGTAACCAGAATGGCAGAAGTTTGATCCGATCCGGGAAGAGGGTAGAGCACCCATGGATGAACTTGCTGAATTTGGGAACAGCTTCCACGAGATGACTTGAGGTAAGGTCTCGAATCCACTGAGGTGGTTCTTGACCGGCTTGGGTTTGCAGCTTGACTTCGAGAACGGCATAGGGGAATCTGGTGATATCCTCAGGTGGCAATTGAGAAAATGGAAAATCGATCCCAATGTCCATTCGACGCCAATTATCCCCAGCCCGTCTTCTGCCATCGAGATTATCCTCACGGATCATACTCAATTCCGTATCCAGTGAGATTCGCACCCGGGCATCTCCAGGTAGTTGGAAGGCTGTTCGGTGATAGAACGTCCGTACAACTGGAACCAACTTCCGGGTAAAACCCCGATATTGGATTTCGCACGCTAATTGTTCCCAGTCAGCAATCTGGCTCTCGCTCTTCTTGCCGTCCTTTCTCATTTTTTCAAAGACACTTTCGACTGTCCTCTTGCCCGAAAGGAAATCGTTCACGTATTTTTCCTTTGTCGGGAACCGCGCTTTCACTGACTTCTCCCCGGTCCAATCCTCTCTATGTGTCTTTCGCTCGACAAAGATCTGGTCGTTTTCCATTCCACCATACCACCTCAACCGAATAGCTTCTGCACCTTCGGTCTTCTTCAGTCGGCCTTTATAGAGCTCCCATGTCTCTGGATTATCGTAATAGATTGACGAAATGGCGGAATCCTTTTCCTCGAATTCTTTGCTAGGATTGAAGACCAAGACTGGGAGGTGCTACGACGTTATTTAGCAGAAGAAGCCCATACCTTATCAAAATAAGGACCAACCTTTAGAATGATCAACTTCAGTTCAGTGATGTTGTCGCGATGCACCCAGTACTTTGTAGTCTGGCGAATGAAGTTTTGCTGAGCCCCGCCTGCCGCGCTGTCCCCGGTGACAGGGTTGCCCTTTGTCCTAACAAGGTCATAGAGCCTGGAGAGCTTCACAACGAAGGCATCATAGTTATCTTTGAAAAATGGCTTCGCATTCAACCGGGCCGCAAAGACGGGTTTGAGATACCACCCAGTTTGTTTCTGCCATCACCGAGTGAGCAACAGGAGCCGATTCCTTCTTTCAATTGAAAGCGATAGACCACTCACGTCATGCTTCTTGATGATCTTCTGGAAGCCGGTATAGTTCAACTGCGTAAATTTGGCCAGGTCATGGACGTCCGCGATAACATCGCTCAGGTCTGCCTCGAGGAGCAAGAAGTCCTCGTCAGTCGGGCGGCCTCCTCGGGGGCCCTCGAGACGGGAGACAACATCGTTGACGTCTCTCTCACTCGATTGAATACGATGAATAATCTCGTTGCTCTTGATCTTCTGGAACGTGAAGACCTTGTCGAGCTCGCTCTCCAGCAAAGAGATGAATCGCTTCTCATCCTCCTCCGTCCAGGGCTTGCGCGCTGGTTTGGGGTTCTCCGGAGTGGGCTCGGAGACGAATTGGGTCTTGAGGGCATCTTTGAGATCTTCGTAGGCAATGTAATGCCAGAAAAAGTCCTTGATCATCGACGAGCGGAGCTGCTCCCCGAACCTAGACGGTGAATACCATCCACGCCTCAGTCGATTGTTCTAGACTTAAACAAACCCCCCGGGAAACAACCAGAAATTGAGATTGGAGCTGAGGATCGACCCTGCTTACCTCATGATGGGCTATAGTGGTCCAAGGTCGGTGTTGTGGTGATTTATATATCATCGAGAGCGAGTGCTTTGAGGGGAGGAGGAGAAACGGGATCGTCGAGACTCAAGAATTGGATGGAGCTTAAACTAGTACCCGGTAGTTTTAGATTAGTTACCAAATTAATCAATTAATAAATCAAAAGAATAAATAATGGAAGGGTCCGACTCAACGCCACCACAGTCTCTTATCCGGTACCCCTCACTTATGATATCTATGATAGGTACCTACCAGCCTCCTTTCGGATGATAACTGTTGGTTAATAATAAAAAGTCAAAGACGATTTATTATTACAGGGAAGGTCTAGCAAAGGACAAGTCTTCTTAATAGCTTCAGGCATTATACTTCGTACCTGATGTCATTTTATGCTGTAACACGTACAAGAAACCCTGGACATGCATGTACGTCACTCGTGCATTATTACCACTGGCTGATTGGCTACAGTTAAACCGTGAATGTTTTATATTATTAGTCATGCTTGCTGGTATTGTATACGTATATTAAATAAAAAAAAACAAAGATGTTATGTATTTTTGGTTTCATTTTTCTCAATCATACGATATTAAGTAATTAGGTAGGCACCAAATTGCCGACGAATGTCAATCGGATATGGCATTAGTGAATACAAAATTCTAATAGAATGGGTAACAGAGGGGAAAAAAAAGTAAAACTAGTGCAACAGCGTGAATGTACAAATGGTATCAGCAAAAACAAACAGGAACAGCGCCTCCACAGTGGATGATTCTAAAGAAATTTAGGAGTAACAACGCTTCCGGACGCCTTGAGAGACTTGAAAGAACATCTGTCCATCTGTTATACATATGTACAAACGGTAATTCAGCAGCATGAATCGTCAGTTACGAACAAATCACAGCTGAATGAGATCGACTTCTGAGAAGTCGGGCGGGCTGCGACTGAAGATCGGGCGGCACTTTCCGTCCAGCGCTTGATATTCATTGCTGATCCAGATGTGCTTACTGAATCGCTGAGTACGGTAGATCTCGTCATCACTGACCCCTATGTCATCACGCGGAATCCAGATGACAGGGCGTTTTGCGCGCAGCGCCTCGTGTTGGAAAGCACGTTGTACCAGCTGGTCACGTTCATCGGGCGTCAGATCCTCCAGTTCGTCATGAATTCCGGCGAAGAGGGCGTGTCCAATGGATTTGCTGGAAGCTGCCTGACCTTCCTCATCATGAGCCAGCTGCTCACGCATGCGCTTAACCGTGGGGACGTCACTGTCAGAGTTTGCCCCGAAGTATTTGGACCGGCGGTTCTGTGAACGATCGGCCCATGATTGGCGCTTGATTCGTGGGAGAAAATTACGTGGATGTGTTCGCCTCTCTTTTTCAGCTTGGGTGTTTTCCGGTTCTATTTCCTTTGCTTCCTGGTCGGCATTCCACTCTGCCCGTTCACGTTCCGCGAGCTGTCGTTCAACGCTCTCCTGGTCATCTTCATCTCCTGGTAGCCCCAACCTCGTGCGCTGAGCTCGGGAAAATTCTTCATCCCGTCGGACGGCGTTATCCTCTAGAGTGATGGGCAGATAGCGAATCAGTGGACTGAATCCTTCGTTCAGGAAGAGTTGATAGCCGACGGTAAGGATAAGGACGACAATCATGCATACAGCCTGGCCCTTACAGGCAACTTGGTCCTGTGCGTCACGAACCAAGAAAAAAAGCCCGATCAGGCAGAGTTCCATCACATAGATCCCGGTAAACAATTGATTGATGGCCCTAGGGAAAAGCAGGCCACCGGTGTCGAAACGAAATTTAGTCACGTAGAGAGTATTATAGCGATAGACGAACCAGAAGACTCCGAACGTAAGGACATTGAACACCATGATAAAAGGCGCAATCACGCAGTAGATGAGACCTAAAATTTGTTAGATGTAGCAAGAAAGGCCAAACGGAGGGCATACCTATCGAGGCCAAGGTTGTGTAAACAGGAAAAAAAGTACCCCATTGCATCTGGTTTAAATTCGTCGTCCGAGCCCACTTCATTCGGCCTGTGTTATCGAAAATGGGAGCCAAAATGAACCAGCTGATGAGATTGAAAATCTGGACCAAGGCGCCAGCACTGACGGACATGGCCTGCAATACCATGTACGAGAAGAAGTAATTGCTCGACTTCGGGATATTCTGGGCCAAGAGGTCTGGCCAACTGGTAATCTTGGTGATAGAGTCGACGATCGTTGAGAAGCTGGACGAGATGGAAACAACCAGAAACAACTGTACGAAGAGGAAAGCAAAATAATAGTTCTGGACTGTCAGTTCGATTGCCATTCCAGTTTGGACGCCCTGTGTCTTCGAGAGAAAACGGAGAATAAGAGGCAGCAGAGCCATCAGGATGGCCAGAAACAGTGGAGGCAGGACACCTTGCATAGTTGACAAGACCCATTCCGGTAGACGGGATAGCCATGACAGCCAGGTAAATCTCCCTTCTAGATAAGAAAGCTGAGAGAGAAGGCCAGTAAAGGCAACCGGAAAAGCCCAACCGATGACCATTCCGGCCACAATGACCAGGATGCCAAAGGCTCGTAGATACCGTTCCCACCACTTAATCGACATGTTGTCCCATATGACATCGTCAGGAGATATTTCAACGCTTCGTGGGGCCATTTGTTTTGGGACATGATGACTGACGGCTTGGCAAGCCATATGAGCTGCGACTTGATGATTGAATTGGATAAAGGCTGAGTTCATCAATGGGAATCGTTC
Source organism: Elaphomyces granulatus (assembly GCA_002240705.1). Taxonomy (NCBI): domain Eukaryota; kingdom Fungi; phylum Ascomycota; class Eurotiomycetes; order Eurotiales; family Elaphomycetaceae; genus Elaphomyces; species Elaphomyces granulatus. Next base: position 13,244 of record NPHW01003824.1, read on the forward strand.
GGGATGTTGTTGGTCAATTTCGATTTCGAGATTCAGCCGTGCCACTTCTTTTCGACAATAATCGATGGTGTCCACTTTTGTCCCGATTAGCGGCAACGAAGGCATCCAGCTGAGGCCAAAGACAGGTAGCCGCATCGCGTCACGGTCCTTTTTCTTAATGTACCGTTTCCACAACGGCTCACCGCAGTCTGGGTCAATATCCTCATTATATGCGAGGGGGTATTTCTCGCCTTCCGCTCTGTCCCATTCTTTTCTGCCTCTGCGTTGTTTTCCTCGCTTCTCCTCTAGATAGTCCGTAGTTGGGAGTCTAGTTAGAGGGACATTATCACCGTGGGGATCAGTGTCGGGTTTAATACTTGGCCTTGAGTTAGAAGATGACTTCCTTTTCCAGAAAGGGCGCCCATCATTCGTTTTCGACGTTTCTGGAGCTCTACTTGACTCGCCAAATGGCTCCTCCTGTCGCTCTGTATGACGGCCGGCCAAGGGATCTTCGGTTGTAGTGCCGGCGCCAGAGAAATAACCCGGAGAAAACCCGGGATTTCTGCTTAGCTGCCCGTCGACACCCCGTTCAACTTTTTTGAGTCCTCCTAGGACCGGCTTGCCAACAGCGCTCATTCCATGTCCAACAACATTTAGGCCCCCTTCCACGACAGGGACAAAAGCTCGAGTCCGTTGACCTTCGCGGGAGCTCGCTCGCTCTGTGACGTTTTTCTCCTTTTCCAAAACCTCTCGGACGGTGTGGACGACCTGATGAATATCCCCTGAGCTAATGCCTGGTTCCATCGCCATTTGTGCAGCTCTCTTGTCAGAGTCCTCCTCTTCGCGGTTTCCTGCATTCTTCGTGCTCTTTCCAGCGTTCTTCGCATCAACCTTGGCTTGTTTGAGCTGTGCTCTCTTGCATTTTTTTATTAATTCCGTCTCAGCCGACTCCAGAGTCAAAGCCAATATATTCCTTTGTTTTACCTTTTCATTCAGCTCATCAAAATTCCGATTAATCCATATATTTCGAACACCCCCGGGAAAGACGTCATATAGGCAGTCTAGGGCATCCACCGAGAGCCACTTGCGCGGAATAGATCTGACCAGGACGGTCGTCGCAGAAGCACGTAGTCTGTGTTGTGGGGAGGTCAAATAAGCCTGACGAAGACGGATGTAGCCCTGGAGTTCATCAAAGAATACCGCACAAACGTATATAATTACCACGACAGCCAAGACCAGGTGAGCCCAGTAACGATCAGTGTGTGCTGGAGTGATGTTTCCCCATGCCAACTGATCCAAACCCGTGACATTCCATCTGGTCCCGTTGCTGGTTCCACTTTGAATCTCGTTATCTTTCCCCCCGATCTTATTCAACGGAATCAAAATCGGCAGTATCAAGACTGAAAGAGGGAGGAAGATCTTGAGGAGCATGCGAAGGTATCTTAAGAAGAAATAAGCGTCTAGGCCGCATTTTTGGATGAATTCCGAGTTTGATGTTCGGAACACCGGGCCTATCCACCGGAAGAGACCTGAGGGGGATTCTTTCGTCCGTTCCCTATCTGGAACAAGGTAGGTTCGAGGTTGGCTATTCAAGAGATGAGGGTCAGCTCTCAGTTCTATTCCTGTCCAATGGATCCGTAGGATACGGTACTCACTAGATTCGAGTTAGTTTTCCCTTGAGGATTAGAAATAGAAGGACTTCGACAGCGAAGATGATAAGCGCAGTGGCTAGAGAAGCCAAAAAACTCTTGAGGGATATGCCCTGACTCCGCTGGCCCGAGCCGCTGGAGCTGTCGAGAGCCGATCCAATATCGGTTGAGGACATTTTCACGAAGTTAATCAAGTTGCAATACTGACCTGCAGCAATCGCAACAAGAGGAATTAAATATGTAGCTGTCTACCCGACTGAATGCCTAACAAAGGGAGAAACAATCCTGTCATTGACAAAGGCGGTCCTGCGCCATTGAAGAAGTTATTGCCTTTGTCAGGCAAAGCACTTCGAAAGAAAAGGTTGTCGGAGAATATAACTTTGTACCGGTTGGACAAAACAGGCTTTTATTAAAGAGAGAGCTCAGTGTTCCATAGCATCTGTTTGCTGCTATTCGCCATTGCGGGGCCGATCATGAAGATCCAGTGTCCAAGAAGGAAAACAAGAATAGATGGAAATTGTCCCAATGACGATAGAGAGTGCCAACTTATTATTAGCTTTAGCCAGAGTTTTGGGAACCGAACAACAACCGGGCATTCTAATTTGTAGCTGGCTCATGATCAACCCACATCTCCACACATGAGCGCCAACAGTGTGTACATATAATAAAGTCATCAGGTTAGAAATAAAATGCTTGTTTCATGACTTTGGAAGGGCAGCGGGATGACATCAAGGGGCATGGGGACCGACAACATTTATTGGCCCGATGGTTTTTAGACGAACGCCACAGGCGGCTTCAGGCGGCGTCAAGCAGTTTAATGTAACATCTCTGACTTGTTTGGAGACATGCAATGGACCAATCCATTCAAGAATGTCAGGTGTTGTGTCGGGAGCTAGCCAGGATCATGTTTTGCTACACTACCAAGGTCTGATAA
>NPHW01003828.1:215-14220 GCA_002240705.1 Elaphomyces granulatus
ACGGTTCAAAATTCAGTTGCCAAACAGTCGCCAAGAAGTGACCAAACTGAAAGCAGTTTAGCTTGTCAATCAGTTTATTCACGATAATTTTTAGTGCACGTAAATTGATCTTAAACGGGGTCTAAGTAGAAACGTATCCTATTCATTACGCCAATTTTACTGATTACTTCATACACTCGTACCAATTCGATTCAAGGAAACCCTTGAATCTACTAAGGTGAACCTCTCAGTGATTATATTTATATGCTTCTTGCGGGGCTATGAATGTCAGACAATCTGCACCATCAAATATGTTTCCATTCATCTACGAATATTATATTGAAATTCACATTGACTGCACATGTAGTGCAATAAGTAATACTCCTCTTTACTGTACATTCTGATTTTCCAGGCAGAGAGAATTTCATGGACCATGGACAGAAAGAATTCTTATAGACAAACAGTGTTGGATTATGGATATCATTTCATTTTGCTTGGGTTCGGTGAAACAGTCGGCTGTTTCGTTTCTACTGTATATCTATACAAATCTATACAAACCCATATATTTGATGTAGACTGAGCACACCTATCACTTGGACAAGTGTTACTGTTAGTGTTGCTATATAACTATAGTTCTCTCTTGCTATTGGGTACTCCTCGAAGGGAACATACTACTAGTAGTCCTTTTCATTTGTACTAAGATGGATTGTAGGTAGGTAGTTATGGTAATTCCATAAAAATTGGGACTGATATCTACCATGTAGTGGTAATATATTTCAGAGGTGCAGGGAATAGTGGTTACTGATCCTGATTTCAAGTGATCAGCTGTTGGTGGGGTTTTTTATTGATCAATGAAACGATGAGATTTTAGCAAGTGACTGATGAAGGTGCAACATCACTGGTCATGCATTACTATTATTGAAGACTCTAGACCACCAGGATCTCGTAATTGGTTAGACTTTGAATGCTTTTATTTGACCACCCTTGCGTTCCCAAAAATCTTTAGTCTCATTGATTTCTATAACGTTAATTTTTGGGTTGTTCGTAGCTTTAGCTTCTGTTCCTCTTTCTTTGTTACCGTTCCTTCTGATTGCGGTCAGAGGAAACATCTGTTCTTTTCCATCTTTTTATTACTTTCCTTTTTTTCATTTCAAGCTTTTGGCGTCTTTCAGAATGTGGCTCTTACGGTTCATCTTCGCGGCCGTGGTTATTCTGGTGGTTGTTGCCTCTCCATTCATCAAGAGAGATGGTGGTCCTAGATTGGCGATTAATGTTAGCTTTCCTGATCCAGGATTTGTTGGGGACCAAAGTGGGATGTGGTATGCATTTGCCACCAATGGGAATGGAAAGCGTGTGCAAGTGGCCTCATCCATGGACTTTGAGACTTGGGATCTCCTAGATATAGAAGCCCTAGCGACTTTGTCACTCTGGGAGACCGACGTTAATCATTGGGCTCCCGACGTTGTGAGGCGGGTTCGTTTTTTCACTCCTTCGTTTAATAACTGCGGCTGATTGCGTGGCAGTACGATGGTAAATATGTGCTATATTATGCCGGTGAAGCCAAAGAGATGATAGGGCATCATTGCGTGGGAGCGGCCATATCTGAAGGGGAAGATCCAAAAGGGCCGTACAATGCACAGCCAAATGCATTCGCTTGCAATTTGGATCAGGGTGGCTCAATAGATCCATCAGGATTCCTGGACAGGGATGGTACCCGCTATGTTGTATACAAGATCGATGGAAACAGCATTGGTAACGGTGGAAACTGCAATAACGGCATCCCCCCACTTAAGTCAACTCCTATAATGCTTCAAGAGGTTGCGGAAGACGCAGTAACCCCGGTTGGAGAACCGATCCAAATCCTCGATCGCGATGACAGTGACGGGCCCTTGGTGGAGGCACCAAATCTCATTTTATGGGATGATACCTACTTTCTCTTCTACTCGTCCCACTGCTTCAACGACGTTATGTATGACGTGCGCTATGTGACCTCGGGGTCCATAACAGGACCATATACCAAAATGGGGCAGCTCCTCAAGACAGGAGATTATGGTCTGATATCACCTGGGGGAGCCACAGCTTGCATTTGCGGTGACAGAATGTTGTTCCACGCGAACTGTGACCAAGGCAGATGCCTATATCAGACAAGTATTGAGATCAATAACGGTACGGTGAGCATTGTTTAGTATTTCCCTTTTTCTTGTCTATACATAATCTTCTTTTTGTCCCTATTTTTTGCCCGAAGGATCCTGCGTTAAAGACAGAATGGGCAAAAAGGATTTCCATAAGCAGAAATAATTCCCATTATATGGACATAGAAAATTCTCATGCCAAAGCCGAAACCACTTAGGAGGATACTCAGTCTCCTCAAAGCTAGCACGAACTCAGTAAATTGGTCGGGCAAACTTCGAGTACTCGGAGGCCACGATTGTAGCGTGCATGTTGAAAAGATCGATTGTTGGCTTGAGGTCAATATCCGACATATACATCTGTTTCCGGGTAGCCGAATGCTTCGAAACTCAGAATCTCACTGGTGGCATTAACAAGGACCGGGTGTAGGCCATACAGGGGTTCTAGGTGGAGGCGTTGGTTCTTCATTGGCTGGTTGTATAGATCTGCGTCTGTCTTGCAAATTGCCTCCGGCGATTAACAATATTGTCGGCGATGAGTCTTCTGTCTCCACCTCGTTCTTCGGTCTGTGGACGCCAAGTGGGTGAGCTGGTCTGAGGCTGTAGAGAGAAATTAGCTAAATACCAAGGCGTACTGTGGATGAATAGACTGCAGCTTCTGTCAATGATATTCTGAATGCACGATAGCTGGCCACAAACGTCCGAAAGCTGCCGATATGGCCTTGTTGCAATCCACACCTTGATGGGCGCGCAGCCGACTCTCAAGGGTTCAGAGTTTGTATTTGTTGATAACCCCATCCCATTTCAACATTAGCGTCTTTGTTAGCGTTTGCGCTACTGTTATGAATCTGCATGATGTCATCACCTTAACAACCTTAGGCAGCAAATAGTATCATAGTAACGTCTAAACTGACAACCATCGCTGGTCATTATTGAATCTCACATCGACTGGACGAAAGGAAAAGCATGGCTGCGTTTTCAAGAGAAGCATTTTACTCTATTAAGTTTAAAGTTGATTTTTGATTCTCACAGATCACTTTTTCAAATTGTGCTCTTCCTTCCCGGTCATGAATTCATTTCAACAAGTGGCGGCGGCCACAAGCTCAGCTGTATTGAGAATTGCATCGATTGTTTTTCTACGATGGGTACGGACAGGGCCCTTTGCACCTCTGATCCTAAGGCTGACAGTTAATGGAGATTCCTGGCCACCATTTCCCCCCTGTTATTCTAAGCGCTCTTGCTATTTATTTGGCCTCCTTGTCAATACTGGTGTGGCCAGGAAGTTTACATTTGCCCAAACTTGTTAATACTTCGAGAAAGACAAGGGTAAACCCTGGTAAGCTACCGAATGTCGCTGCTTTAATTGTTATTACCATTGAACAAAATGAAAATGAAAATGAAAGCTATTGCTGCATAGAATGATGAATAATACAAGATTGATGCTTTGTATGATATCAGATAAAAAGCCATCCGCGCTAGAAGAATTTCGAGCGAGGGTTCGATTGATTCGAGAACAAGACAGTCATGCTTCGTTTCTGAGAACGCTACTCACGGGACTTCCGTCGAGGAAGTCTAGTCTGGCAACCGGCATCACTGTTGCAATCAACATTGTACTTGTTCTCTTCGCTCTAGATTTTCTCTTTCGCGGATTGATCTTCTATCCAGCTACCGATCTAGCTTTCTCCCGCATTGGATATGTTTCTCCAACAACTGCGAAATTGCTTGTTCGTGAACCTGATCCGGCCCAGCTCCCATTGGTAGTCTATTCCCAGGAGCGAGAGCACCAGGGAGATGACAACTGGGTCGTACAGGATGTCATTTACCTGCTCGACAATGCCACGGATTTTACCACACCGGTGACTCTGAAGAAGCTCGAACCGGCAACGAAATATCGTTATTCCCTCTCGAACAACTTGACTGGCAGTTTTACTACCGCTCCCCTACCAGGGTCAGCGTCTGCTAACCGACTAACATTTCTCACCTCCAGCTGCATTAAGCCGAACTTTCCTTACAACCCCTTATCACACCCTCTCCGTATACCAGGAATTGCTCACGTCTCCAACGTAGTCGCCAAGCTCCCGTCACTCTTCCAGCCGGCTTTTATGCTGTTCCTTGGAGACTTTATTTATATCGACGTTCCCCTCCGGTTTGGCTCCTCTGCTGCCCATTATCGAAGTGAGTATCGTCGTGTTTACGCTTCTCCCACTTGGCGGGAACCCAAAGAGAATCCAATAATCAACCTCCCCTGGATCCACGCGCTTGACGATCACGAAATTGCGAACGACTGGGCCGAGGGCAATACCACTCCACCATATCCAGCAGCCGCGGATCCCTATGCTCACTACCACGTTAGCGTAAACCCTCCTATCCCCCAGGCTCCCTTTGCAAGCCCAGAGAACACGACTTATTTTTCCTTCATCCATGGGCCGGCCTCGTTTTTCGTTCAAGACACGAGGACCTACCGTTCTCGACGAGATTCAACGATCTTAGGATCGGCACAACTTCAGTCGCTTCTTACCTTCCTCGCTCGTCCGGAACCTGCAGATGTCAAATGGAAGATCGTCGCCTCCAGCGTTCCTTTCACTAAAAATTGGCAAGTCGGTACGCAAGACACCTGGGGCGGGTTCCTGGACGAGCGTCGCACTGTGCTGGAAGCGATGTGGCGGGCGGAGCGTGAACTCGGGGTTCGCATTGTATTGCTCAGTGGCGATAGGCATGAGTTTGGAGCGACCCGGTTCCCGAATCCAGAGCTGGGCCTCAAACCGGACGAGCTCCGGCCAGGTACGGAGGGTGAGGGCATTCACGAATTCAGCGTCGGACCGTTGAACATGTTCTACCTACCTATTCGGTCTTATGAACAGACAGACGACAACGACGTAATGGTAAAATATATCCCTGACGGAAATACCAAATTCGGACAGATTGACATTGCTGTCTACGACATGGAAGAGCCTTTGCCATCGTCGTCAATTCCTCCCTTCGAGTCTCCCCACCCCCATCCGAGCTCGGTTCTGACATACACCCTCTGGATCGACGACAAAGTTGTCTGGAGGTATCAATTGAGTATCCCGCTGCATGATGGCCGCCTGGACACACGTCTGCCCCCTGGCAGGGTTCTTGTTGATCAAACCCAGGCTGGCTGGGGCGTTCACGGGGTTGTAGGTTCTCTCGAGATAAAGATTAGATCTGTCCTGGATAGATGGAAAACGAGATTTTGGCCCGTTTCGGATGCGGCGGTGCGGGAGGAGAGGGTTGGCTGAGCCTTGACAACTGGTTGACTGATCGATGGTGTTTACCTAATGACTGGCAGTTATAACCTATTCTTGCTTTCTATTTTCTCTAGGCTCATGAGTGATGAGGAGTTTATTTAGTTTATATATAGGTAGGATACATCATGTTAGACCGTCTGAAATACGACGGACTGTTAGTAGTAGTATTTAGGGGGGGAATGAAGGGGGAGAAAAATTCGAAGGTTTTTTGTTTATTGTTTTCGGCTATAACTATACCTCCAGTAATGGATTCATTTTCAAATACAGCTGAGTGAATAACGGGTTAGCTATAGGTAGGTAAGCTTCGATCAGACTTGGAGCAATTGCAACATATATCACACGTAATTTCAATGCCTGCTCCGTAGTGTCAATATCATTGAGTAGATGATATATCTATACATATCAAGGGGGGAGGATGGGCGAGTCGGTGAATGGATGGTAGCTGAGAAGAGAAAACAAGAGAACAAGAGAGGGAGAGAGAGAGAGAGAGAGAGAGAAGGAAATGGAGAGAAATAGTGAATTTTAGGGAAATTTCTCCATCACTGAATGCCACAAATAGAAAACACCGATAAACACCATCTAAATGCTTGAGACCCTCGTATTATCCGCGTTCGAGAGTGGACAGAAAAGACAAGAAATGAAGAAAAGCAAACGGAGTGGGCTATCGGCCTCTTCCCCTGCCTCCTCCTCCTCCTCCACCACCACCGCCGCCCATCAGCCCACCCATCCGGCTCATCATACTCTGGATATCCATGCCACCCAAATTGGGCATACCTTCACTCCCCGGTCCCTGCAACATCTGCATCATCTTGGCCATTTCTCCCATATTCGGGATGCCCCCGGGCATGCCTCCCGCAGCACCCGCTCCTCCCATCGAGGCCATGCGTTTCTGCATGGCTGCCATCTGCTGCTCTTTGTTGCCGCCTTTGAGCATGTTCTGGGCTCGCTGCATCTGCTTGCGCTGACCCCCAACCTTCTTGGCCATGCCGGCCATCATGCGGTGCTGGGAGAGAAGATCTTCGACCTCTCGAACGCTGGTGCCGCTGCCGCAGGCAACGCGGACGATGCGGCTGGGCTGGTCGACGAAGATCTTGCCGTCGCTATCCAGTTCTGCCGCGGTCATGCTGTCGAACAGGTAGATCATGCGGCGTAGCTTCAGGGAACCATCTTCATCGTCGAGACCGGCGGTCATATTGGAGAGACCCGGAATCATGCCCGATAGCTTGGAAAGAGGCCCCATCTTCATGATGGAGGAGATATTTTCTCGGAAGTCTCGTAAGGTGTAAATCCCGGCGGTAATATGCTTGTAAGTCTCCTTAATGGAAGCGGAATCTTGGGTGATGGCCTGCACATGCTCTACCAATCCTGCGATGTCACCCATGCCGAGGAGCTTCTGGACGAAGGCCTTTGGTTCGAAGCGCTCCAGATCCATCATATGCTCCCCGGTTCCCAGGAAGATGATGGGAGTATGGGTGGCGGCGACGGCGGATATGGCACCGCCTCCAGCCGCATGACCATCTGTCTTGGTGATGATGATGGCTCCAAAGTCGGCAGTGGCCTTGAACGCCGATGACTGCACTTCAGCGGCTTGACCTATGGTGCTGTCGAGGACGAGGATGGTCTGGTTGGGATTGACGGCGGTCTGGATCTGGGTCATTTCCTCGAAGAGATCGGCCTCCTGTTTATGCCGACCGCTGGTGTCCACGATGATAACGTCAAACCGCTCCTTTTTAAACTGCGCGACCCCGTCGGCGGCCACCACGACTGGGTCCGTCTGCGTCAAGCTGCCATAGTATGGGATCTTCGCCTTGATCGCGTTCTGCTTCAGCTGGTCAAATGCACCAGCGCGAAACGTGTCGGCACAAACCAGAGCCGTCCTCAAGCCACGCATCTGATAATGCCTGGCCAGCTTGGTACAGGTCGTCGTCTTTCCAGCACCCTGTAATCCCACCATCATGATGACATTGGATCTGCCCTTCTTGGGCCGGAACGGTTCCGCATGGGGGTTGACCAAAGCGACGAGGTGATCAAACACGGCTTTCTGGATCATGCGCTTCTTGTTCACGGCCGGGGGAAGAGAGGAGAAGTGGACGGTCGTCTTGATCGACTTGCGAAGAGACTGAACAAGGCGGACATTCACATCGGCCGAGAGCAGAGCGGCACAAATCTCTTTAAGCATATCGTCGAAAGCCTGCCCCAGGATACTCGTCAGTCTGGAGGTCGAGTCCACAGGGTCAGAGGGACAAGAAGAGAGATTACCTTCTCATCGAGGCTATTAGACCTGGTGAGATCGCTGACGGCGGCATTGATCCGCCGTCCCAGGTCTTGGAGGACCATGCTAGAAAAGAGACGATTGTTTTGGGATTGAATCCACCGGTAGTTGAGCAGTGCGTAAGCTGTTGCTGTTGTTGAAATGGACCGGAGACGATTCTCAGACGAAGCATCGGAGCCTCTTTTTCGACACTCATGCAAAGCCCTTCATGCCACGTCCGTCAGCCTCTCGCCCACGCACTTCCCCGCAGTAATAAAATATCATAACTCCTCATCATCAACAAACGTCTCCCCCAGCAGTCGCCCCAGCGATAGTCATGGCTCTACACTCCCAACCTCTAGGCTCTCGTTCCTCCTCTCAACCAGTCGGTCGATCTCTCAAAAACGGCGCCGGACGACATGGAGAAAGCGTTCGAGTTGCAAGCGGCCATCTAGCAACAGAACGACTTAGAAGACAAATTCGAGACCCAGCGCTGATCCTGTTGCTCTAAGAGTCGAAACGGAACGCTACCAACACCGTCAGCGGTTACGATCCAAGCGGCAGTACGTTAAATCTACGATGAAGTTCGTCACTGCATCATTTGGCCGGAAGCAGCCAGTCATCGACAGCGAGCGGCTGCTGTGATTTCGGGCGCTCATGGTGCTGTCAATTCGCCGGAACATTGCCATATGAATTGCGATTTCCTGGAAGGCAGGCCAAAGCAATCGCCCCCAAGTGACGGAGGGATCAGGAGAGCATGAGCAAGCTGGGAGAAGAAATGCCAAGCAGTCAAACTGCACATCCAGACGCCTCCGAAGTCTTTATTTTGCGTTCAAAGTGGCAAAGGATGCTCTCAACATTGAGGGCTTCTGAGGCGCTTCCGGCCACATCTGAATGATCGCAGGTGCAACTTTTGCGAACGATGGGATGGAGTTTCTACATGAGATCCATACACTGGAAGAACCGTGTAGGGTCCTTCTTAGCGGAAGATCATTTGTATGATGGTTGAATATGAAGAAGCTATCGCAAGACTAAGAAACCTGGTTCTTATTTTTATGTGATTGTACTCTACTTTGTGATCTGTTTGTACAAGACTGCAATTGCATAACAAATTATAACCAGTGGTTGTGGTTATAGAGAATAACCAACTGTTATAGCTGCGGTTGTTAACTTGAAAAGATAATGAATCAGTTGCAACTATTGGTATTCTCTGCACTGAGCTTCCAAGGTTCTTGTTACATACATAGATCTGAGTCTACTATTCGTCTTTCGTGATTAAATCGTATTTCCATCCACCGCAATCTGATGCAACGATCGAAACTTTCGAATATCTGTGATCTCCGGCCCCAACCTCCTCGGCGAACAAATCTTGTATTTCCTTCGCAGGCCCTTCAAACCTGTCCCTGCTTTCAAAGCACTTTGCTGTCAGTCCAGCCACGCTTAGACGTCCCTGGACATTCTTCGTTTCTCTTGGTCCGGTTTGGGCTGCCATCACCGCCAATATGACCCCAACGACAGCGTACAGCATATTCAGGAAAACCAGCATAACCAACGGAGCTTTTGGGATGCGGGTTACCAACGTCGGTATGTACGTCTGCTCCATGATAGTTGCGCGGGGCGACATAATGCCAGCGGACAGGCCAAGGACCATGGTCGAGAAGCCAATTGTCCAGCTCTCCACAAATGCACTCGGAGTAAAGGCACCGGAGGCCGACTGCGCCAGGTTTACTAGGTTTGCGACCTTGTTAATGAATGGTGCAGTAAGAACATTGGGTACGCTTGTGTTCGACAGCGTCATTTGCTGCACCGAAACACTGCCGTTGTACCACACAAACTCGAGGTCATAAACCATCATGTTGCAACCCAATATGAAGGCCAGAGCCTGGGTTTCCGTTGAGAGGAACTCATTGGAGTTGTAAAGTGGGGAATTGCTAGGCGTCGTGACACCGGCGTATCCAGGCACTAGGCCGTAGGCCCCGAAGTAGACTGGGTTGGCTGCAGCGCCTCCAACCAACCCTCCAATCCCATAATTGACTGAGAAATTCTGTGTTAGCCCAGGATCTTGGAAGAATTCAACACCGGCGAACGCCCATAAACCATATTGATTGTCGTTTGGTAGGTATCCGGAGAATTCCGTCGAACAATTGAAGGGTGAGCTTCCAACTGGACCCTGGTAAAGCCCACATTCATGGCTAATCAAAGTACACTGTGTTGTCACAGCGAATGTCCGAGCTTGGTAACCGGTATTATCTTGAGTAGCATTTGCGTCGGTAATGAGGGCATAGGATCGGTTGTTGTACAAGAACGGCAGCACCAAGTTCTGGCTCGATGTGTTTGCAAGCGTTCTGAATCCCTCAGGGCCGCCGATAATGCCTGTACCGTGATTACCAGTCGAAACGGAGCACGGATAGGTATTCTTCTCAACACAATCGCTCTTATAGAACCCACGTCCAAAGGTTGAGACCGGGGACGTTCTGGGCAGAGCTTGCAGCAACTGTACTGTTGATGTTGTGGCATGCAGCCACGTATCAGCAATTACAATGAGATAGCTAGAACGTGTTATCATTATTACTATTAGCATGGCATGCAACAGGTGCTTCTGATATTCCACTAACCCAAGCACTGATACAAACACAAGCCAAATGATAGAGCCTTTGGCCACGCCATTGACCCGTTCCCTTTTATTCCATCCCCGGTACTTGAACCAGCCCCACAAGGCCCCAATAGAGCCGCTCAAAACACCAAGCAGCAGGCTCAGCTGGTATGGAGTGGGAAGATTGTTGGTGTCCTTCTCCCTGGACGCGTTCAAAATGGTACGAGCAACGGGATATGAAATTAGCACCATTGCGAACGAAGGCAAGAGAGACGACACGGTAGACGTCCATGACGCCACGGTCAGCAACCTCGTGGCACTGAAGTCAACCAGAAAAGCTGAAGGCTCCCTGGCCGGCGGATCAGCAATGCCGGGCAGAGCGGAGTATGTTTGCGGAACTTGATAATGGGTGATGAGGCCGAGCAGAACGACAGTCAGGATGAGCATGGGGATTACCATGGCAGCGAGGGAGAAGAGTATGTCTTTCTTACCACCTTGGAGATTTCTCCGCCCCCAAGGTGGCAGCTGATGACCGTTGCTGGCGTCCATTTCGTTCAAACTTCAGGGTAAAAAAAAAAGCTCGTTAATCATCAATCAATTGCAACAATCAACAAATTTATACTCAGAGTTAAGCCGGAAGAAGGGCTCTTTTTGAGAGCTTCGAAACTTTAGCTTCTATCATAGTATGTACGCCATGGTTCAGCCATTAACCCAGATGATCCGAGATTGTATGATGTCCTGCTCGAGCTGCAGGAGTCAGCCTTGCCATGACCATCCTCTCCTTTTTAGTAAACTAAACGAACGATTCCAAACCCCAAGGACATAACTCCGTCCTATAGAGTAACCAATACCTCAATTACAGTGAATGAATATTCCTTCCGTTTCCCTGCGCATTAAACTAAAGTCGTGTAATATCATGGTCTGAGCACTGAGATAAGTATGCCAAACCAACGAACGAATTAGAGCCAGCCTTGAATTTTTAGGGCACACTGCGAACCTCATATCATAGGAAAAAGAAAAAAAACAGTCTCAGAAGCTCAGACCACGCATCCTCTTTTGGATGAAATCATCGCCAGCGGCCAACCATTATTCCTTTACCTCAGCATGCTCAGACCTCATTTTCTTATCTCACTGCTTTTATCTATCGGGTATCATCTTCGTATCTTCTGATTGGACGGGTGTGCGGGTACTACGCTGAGAATGGAAATGCGCTAGCGTTCGAGGTAAATTATTCCTGCGGCCCGCGCACTAAGCTTCCCAGATCCAGAAAAATCATATGATACAAAACTTATTATCTGGCAAAAAATCCGAGGTCTGAGTTTCCGAGACTAATATATGATTGGCTATAACTAATGTTTGAAAAAGGAGTTAGGTGGTGTGGGGTTAGTGCGGGGCTTAAGCCAGTACCTAGGTAGTTATGGCGCGGTCCGCCCAGACTAGCGGTCCACCCCACATCCTTATAGACTCTCCGCGGATTGGTTGGGTCACATAAGTTAGCGGGTCGGCAAGGCGAGCCGGAAAATCGGAAGCACAATTGTTGGAGAGGTTGTCAACCAGGAGAGAAGATTTCCTGCCATGGTGCAGTACAAGACTCCATTGCCACAAATCCCTTGCAACGACGTAAAGGAAAGGAAAAAAAAACCGAGCAAGGGATGTGCGGAAACTTCAAGAAAGAAAGCCTATGATAGTCTCAGAAACTCAGACCGCCTACTACTACATATTTAATATTGCCCTGGAACGAGGAACGAAGTGAAGCGCGCGTCACCGTACTTGACTCGGCAATACATAGGTAGGCTGGTTTGGTTCAGCAGTAGTACAGTAGTAGTTAATAAAGCTACAGTATATATATGATAGTTATTAGTTAGAACTTAGGGCAAGTAAAGGACCGTGTTGCCTTGTCTCCGAATCTCAGACTCGTTTAACTGTCAAAGCAAGCTGCTGATATGAGGGACTCTGTAGCGAATTTAAGAAATATTGTGTGGAACAGGCTCGATATGATGATATCTGGTGCCGAAGAAATTTAAATGAATACTAATGTATTGCTACAGTGCTTGGTCGGGGTGGATGCGGCGACAACTTAGAGATAAATATTATATACTCTAGGGGTCTTTTTTCCATAAGAGGAAGAATGGTTTGGAGATCGATTCAAGTTGCGAGAAGGACGTACGCCCTCTTATTAGTGGGCTAGAGGATTCTAACCCCAATGTCTTCCCATCTGAGAGGCTTGTCGAGAATTTGGTGGCTATGATATATAGTAGTATCCTAGTTTAACCTCAGCATGCCCTCATGGAAAGTAATGTGGTGTAGGTAACTAGAGGCGCGTTTTCGCCCCTATCCCTACTAAGATCGATGCCCTCAATTGGACGTTCCATGTAGTCATTATTCTTAACATAACTAAATACATTTATGATTTACATCAGGATAATTATCGACTATCCATAACCACTTTGCTGTTTTCGTAGTCTTATTAATTGATATATCTCCCTCGGAGTCCCTCTTGCTTAGTTACTCTGCCCGAAGATTTTGAAGACATGCGTAGATCTTAAAAGGAAAACCAATCGAGGGAAAATTTGAATGCCAGGCATCAGGTCCCTCCACACCAACAATGCAGCACTTCAATCTCTTCGTTTCGAACTCAGCTCTTGGATTTAAACCAAGGAAGCGTTACGGTAGTTGATTACCGTAGCTATTATGCCTCTATATACCTTTTGAGTCGTGTAGTTAAGGAGCAGATGGGCTGTATATGACGATCATCCAGTGCTGTATAGCAAAGAATATTTGATACTGGTTGCAAAGACATCATTTGGCAAGAGCCCGGTCATGCAGATATTGCCTTGACTAGTTCCAGAATCAATTCACTATCATTGTCGTCGGCCTTCCACTTCTTGCTTTGGGTTCAGAGCAAGCTAATTCGAAAGAGCCTGTCAAAGGAAGGAGAGGCATGTTTGTCATGTCATTTAAGTCAAGTCGAAGAACACCAGCCAGGATCTATTAATGCAAATCAAGGCTGGGATTTATACCCACATACTAATATATATAATCTGAACTCTTTCTTGACTGGTCGCCTGGAATTCCGTGATATTCTAAACAATACTCAATGCCGTAACTTGGTCAAATGGCCATGGGTGGTTGTTGATGAGCTCAAGCCATCTGGTGTCGGTATGGGACAA
Organism: Elaphomyces granulatus; assembly: GCA_002240705.1. Classification (NCBI taxonomy): domain Eukaryota; kingdom Fungi; phylum Ascomycota; class Eurotiomycetes; order Eurotiales; family Elaphomycetaceae; genus Elaphomyces; species Elaphomyces granulatus. The sequence goes on from NPHW01003828.1 coordinate 13,607, forward strand.
AGATTCTGGAAATCATATGCATTGTTGGAAACTATCCGTGATATCCTTGGTCATTACAACGCTTAATAAGGAGATATAATGTAAAGTTCGGACTCAGAGAAAGCACTCATATCATACATACACCAATTAATCATCCCATTATTGCAGAGATCCGAGAAGAACTCGTTCAAACCTATCTAATTTGTCGTCGCAGATGTATGAAGGTTGCTCGGTTAATTTAATCAAGTTCACAGTCAAGGCAAAAAACAAACTGAAGGCCTCCGCCAGCTGAAGAGCTCATTCCATGGCCTTGGTCTATACCGAAGACCATGATATTCATAGACACGTGGAATCGCTGCTGTAATGTGACAAACGAGATAAGACATCATGCCCCATAGTGAACAAACTGCGCCCAGTTCAGCGGCATGTCCATATCCTCCGCACGGACTGCCATCACTGCTTCTTGCAGCGCCGATGCCACTTCACCGTTTCCCGTAGCAAACCAGCTCTGCCGTAATACCGACGAGTAGAATCGCCTTGCTACCTCGACGCACTCCGAATCACCAGCAGGCCATAGGCAACCCACAACGTGCGGAAAACCTGCCACTTGGAATCCGCTCACCACATCAATCACC
>NPHW01003829.1:400-12678 GCA_002240705.1 Elaphomyces granulatus
ATCCATCCTGGTGGCTCCACCTGGCACCTCGCGTATCCCCAGTTAGGGTTCTCCCCGGAAACACGCGGTGGCCCTCCTGCCAAGCCGACAGAAGTTTGGGCATCCGGAGCCTGAGTTCGGGTGGCTTCGCTGCGGGTTTGATCCCAAGGTCCTTGTACCGTTTCTCTCCCAGTACGCCTGAAAGGCGGCGACTGCGTTTTCTTTTGCGCAGCGATTAGTCACGCGAGGGTCCCAGGGCCGGGCTTGGGTCATGTGATATAACCTGCCTCAGGTGCTCAGGCCCTACCACAGGGCCTGAGCGCCCTCGCGGCCTTTTTGGTGTAGGGGTCCAATTCAACTCACCATTTTAATCACACTATATATCCACACAACAACACCCCTTTGTCCCCAAAATTATATATAATTAATCAGGAGACATAGGCCTTTCAAATGAATTAGAAATTTTTGGCTTTGTGATGTCATTTCATGGGCTTTATTGACTATTGAAACCCTCCAATTTCCATCAATTTTTCCACCCCAACTCACCAAACAATATCATGTTCTACCTCTACACAACACCCTATTTATCACCAAACCTGTATGTAATTAATTCGGTGGATGGATACCTTTCAAATTTTATTCGATAGTTTAATCCATCGATTTTCTTACGGGGATTGATAACTGCCTTAAAGTTATGAGGGTGCAATAAGATGCCTGGGTGTGCTGGCCATGACGGATACTTACCTAATTAGTAGTAACCTACTACAAGCTCGTTGTCTTCGAACCCTCTTGAAGTTGGCGAGGTTAAGGTCGCCGGTGTTCTCATATACTTTCGCCACAGCGGCGGCATAGCCTTGGAATAAAGTTTGCCTAACGACTGCCAGATGAAAATTTGACATTAACTGAAATGAAAAAAACAGAGTTCAATTCGTGAGATAGCACCCATGCATGCTCTAAGATACTATTATGTAGGAGCTGTCCTGGCCCGAGACGCTCTTCACCTAGGTATGTAGCTTAATATTTATCTCATGGCGGACGCAGAGTAATATCACGGATAAGCTGACGTTTTCCCTTTCCCCAAAAACGTGCCCCTGCACAGTCCCGTGATAACCAAGTAGAATTGGACGGCGGAAATACCTAGGGATCCTGCCTCCTATATAAACAGCTAGCTGAGGAATTGGGGGGTGTAAAGAGATATATAGATAACATTTAGATAAAGCAAAGCCCCTATCCCGAGAATTAAGCTACGAGGATGGCCAAAGGGCCAAGCGGATGAATAATAATAATAATAACAACAAGCTCCCTGACGAGAATTTTGAATTTATAAATAAAATGACTAAGTATGTAGAATACACGACCCCCCTATAAAAAAAAAGAGAATTGCTATTCGGACTGTGCTATCCGGCTATTAAGATGGCCGAAGACAACCGCTAGGAGGAAAGCTGTTCACCATCATCACCGCCATCATCACCATCATCCATCTCCAGTCCCATCAGACCGGGTACCAAGTCGGCAGTCCAGTCCCACTCTGCTGACCGTTGCCGTGCTCTTCATCTGTCTAAATTTCGTTTTTTTATTGCATCAAGTTCGGCAGACGAAAATTCGTACGGTCGGCCAGTGGCGGGGTGGATGTGCGCGTAATGGCACTTGTTCCCAAACTTGCAAGTGGGATTGATGGTGGAGCAGTAGATTTGTCGACTCACGCTCTCTTCGCAGTACTTGCAGGGCGTTTTTTTGAGGCGAGCAAGATAGTCATTTATCATACAACCTCTTGCTTCGGTTCACCTCCACATCCAGAAGCCTTTCTCGTGTCAGCGTGTGATCCAAGTGGAGTTTCAAACCTTTGGAAGGGAAGGGGGAAATACACTGGGAACAACGAAATTGCTATGAGCACGACAAAGAGGGCATGGCATGTCTTGCTAGCTTTTTGTAGACAATTGCCGTTGTCGCTCGGTGAGGGAGGCTTGGTGGAACCTTTCCAGCCTTGAATACACCCTGAGAATAATTGTTATTATTTCATATATATAAGAGCGAGCAAAGCAGCCGCAAACATCGAGGCAGTGTTGGACAGAAAACCAAATACCTAGACAGAAAACATGTTTGCAGTTGATGCGCAGCTTCATAGTACTCCCAAGTGGCGTGGAACAGTGGCCCTTGTGTTGATTGGTTGTCAACTTGTCTGGCTCTCCCTCCGATATAGTTCAAGTGCAGTCCAAGTTGTATCGGTGACTGATTGGTGAGCGTACGTTATCAATCGTTTTCGAACACAGCTTTACCGTAACCCCAGAGCATGTCCATTTCTGAAGATTGCATTTCTCGCCATTAAATATTCCGCTCATCCCGAATCTGCTGCAGGGGAAGAACCGAAATTCGTACTTTCGCATCCGGGTAAAGGACTGTTTCAAATCCAATGGCAACTACATCGCCACACCACTCGTTGAAGCACATAACTTGGACAAGGTCGCCAGAGTCCAAGAGCTCCATGAATGAGGAACCGGAATGTTGAATCGAGTCTACAATGCAAAGTGCGGAGCTGATTTAGATGAAAAAAGGTAGCTAGGTTCCATCTTCATTCTCGGAGCCAAAGAAACCAATCTCTTTTGGTATTAGGTTCATGCATGATGCGCCTGTTGTCTATTGAATTCTATGGCTCTTTGACGTCGTTGATGGTGTTCAGAATAGCGTTTACGAATCATTCGAGCAATTGTCCGCCAATAAGGAAGACGAATTTATGAGCCTTGCACCAGGCGTGGTGAGTTCAATGTTTTATTCTCCGGTAGAGGGTTTTTGAGCTGCATATCCTTCGCAAAACGGAGTCCGTGTAATGCTCCACAGGGTAGAAATTCAGTATTCATATGGCCAACGGAGGTAGACCTGAGCATAGCGGCAGTTCTGCTCGGGTTGTGAGATTCTCTATTCGTTCGACGACCTGCATGAATTGTACATATTGACGAAAAGGAGGGGAACTTGGGTCATGTGATATAACAATTCTATTGTGTGGTCACATGAGACAGAATGATCTACAGCCTTTAGGCCTGAGGCACTAGAGCTACATGTAGTAAATGTTGGACTTTGCATGTATTCAATCTTTCTTTCTTTTGGACGGTGTACGCTACCTAATAATGTATCATAGGTACGATCAGTCAGAGATCGAGTTGCGCTCAGAGTTGCACACAGGTGACGTGCGCGATGCACCTACACAGTGGGGTTTGTTGTGGCTGTGCCAGCTGCTGCGGTGGGTTTATGTCCCAAATTTATATTAAACATATGTATATGTCTTCGATTTCTTCTCTAATAATCAAGTTTGTCCTTCCTCGGTTGGGGCTGGCCTTGTCTGATGCCTTTTTGGTCGTAGGGTTTAATGCAGGGTCAGGGGTTTTTGTCTTTTGTTCAACATTTGCCAGTGATATCAAGCATTTATAAAATCAAATATGTACAACTTCAAGCAAGGAGATGTAGGATACATGTATGTATGTACAATACATGTCATAGTATAATAATAATATATCGATCAAAGAAGAAGAATAGCAATGTTGATGACAAAGACAATAATAATGTTGTTGTTGTTTTGTGGATGATGCTGAAAAACTAGACCTATAATATACTAACTCATATCATACTAACTCAGATTGGTCTGTTTTCTTGGCATCTCTTCGTGTCTCTTCTCTCTCTTCTCGCCCCATGACTTCAAAGATACATACTTACCTACCACCTTCCATCTTGTTCTTTTCTCTCTTTTTTCTCTTTTTTTATTTTATTTTGTTTATGTCTTGTTTCTTTTTTTTTGACATTAGCCAGAGTTCTGGCAGGAACGGTCGGTTGAAAGGTTATACAGCTTCACTGCCTGTATCCTACTCTTTCTGATTATTATCATTTAGTTTCGAGAAACCCTGAACACCAAGGCCACTCTTTTGACAGACTCGTATCCGAAAAAGAGTCCTACTAGCCTCGGTCTATTTTCCTCCCGCGAAGGGATTGCGGTTGCCAAGCTGCCTCTCGTTCGCCTGAATATGCTTTTCGGTCACTGAAACGTGTCGCTGTTGGCCTTTTCCCGGCTGTGGTCTCTACAGTGTCTGGGTAGATCCTTGGAGCAGGACCCTGGAAGTCCCGTCACATCGTATAAACTCCCAACTTCTCTGCTGGAAGGGAAGGGGGAGGTCTTCTACGATCACCCAGATTTCGTTACCTGATTTTCTCCGTAGGCCGGCCGCTGTATGCCGGCTTCACGTCACACCGTCTGCGGAGTCGAGACAGGAATATGTCCGCCCTTGTCAACGAGACTAGCTATTCAACGGCCACGGCCAGCCCATCACATTCATTTGACGTGCCGTCGAGGAAATCGTACGACAAGACTCCCGTGGGGAATGCCTTCCTATATACGACCGGGCTCAATGGCGACAGCGGTTATTTAGAACCTCATCAGGCCGGTGACCATCAGCTCCTTCAGACCCTGAAGGCCGGTAGCGCTCCATCATTGAACGGGGCGCGGTCGAGCATCGGCTCTTATAGTCGAGACCGGATCCCGTCGAAGAACGAGAGCACGCCTTCCTTGGGGAGCGGCCTGAATCGGGAGCCGAAGGAACCAGGACGGACAGCACTCTGGCCGGATGGGCCGGCGATGGACAGGTCGACTGATGCCTTAAACGGTGCGGACTCGGCTCTATCCTCCTCGGGGCCTGCTCCCTTGATCAACGGGAACTTGACCCGGGCTGGCTCTTCCAGCCTGAAGCTGACAGTCGATGGAGATTCCCGGCTCCCGACCGATGATTTTGTCTCATTTGAAACCGACCCTTCGGCCACCGGCTGGCCCCTATCGACCTCGGCACCGGAGAATGCTCTCCAACCCCTCCAGGAACCCCATCGACTGTTTCCGCCAATTCAGCGCTCCCATCACCGATATTCTTCCCCTCCTGCTCCCTCGACGGCGGACAGCCATCAGAGCCTCTCCTCAGCATCAAAGAGCCTGCATCGACACACTCTTCAAGTCCCAAAGGTCACACCCGGTCGCAAAAACAGTCGCGATCTCTCGGACGAGAGCACTGCCTACAGCAGCGGTTTGTTATCACCGTCAGGGGCGAGTCTTCGCAGAACGTCAGTGAGCCTCGTTAGACGAACAACGCGCTCGGGTCAATCAGACCTTCATTCCGAAGATGCTCCTCCCGATGAAGATGCGGCGCGGTGGACTGAGGCGATCAAACAAAAGAGGGCGTGGAAGAAGCGCCGTGAAGAGGAGGACGACGAACGGGTGATTGTTGGGACGAAAGTGGATCAGAACCATGGGAATTGGGTGACTGCGTACAACATGTTGACAGGCATCCGTTTCGTGGTCTCGAGAGTCAACGCGAAGATGGAGCGGGAACTGACTCCGGCGGACTTTGAAGCGAAACATAAATTCTCTTTTGACATGTAAGTGATGGTTTTTCTTATCTCTTCCTTTCGCTGGTCTTCTAACATGGTCACGATAGCACCGGTAATGAACTAACTCCCTCCGCCAAATATGATTTCAAATTTAAAGATTATGCCCCATGGGTTTTCCGCAGTCTGCGGGCGAAGTTCAAGCTAGATCCGGCCGATTATTTGATGTCGCTAACGAGCAAATATATCTTGTCGGAACTTGGCTCGCCGGGGAAAAGTGGGAGCTTCTTTTACTTCTCGCGTGATTACAAATATATCATCAAGACGATTCACCACGGCGAGCACAAGCTGCTGCGCAAGGTCCTGCCTGATTATTACCAACATATCGAACAGAATCCGAATACTCTCATATCACAATTCTATGGTCTTCATCGTGTGAAGATGGCGTACGGCCGCAAGATCCACTTCGTGGTGATGAACAATCTATTCCCGCCTCATAGAGACATACACCAGATGTTCGACCTGAAAGGCTCGACGGTGGGTCGGGACTTGCGCGAGGAAGACCTTGTGAAAAACCCCCGGGCTACGATGAAGGATTTGAACTGGCTCCGGAGACAACGTCATATCGAGTTGGGCCCGATGAAGAGGGGCGTGTTTCTCGCCCAGCTTAAGAGGGATGTTACGCTGTTGCAGAGACTGAATATTATGGATTATTCGCTGCTGATAGGTATTCACGATCTGACTAGGGGGAATGAGGAGAAGCTCCGTGACAAGACGCTGCAGGTGTTCCAACCAGGCGGGGATCGCGAAGAAGATCCAATTGCGAACCTGCTGACAAGGACTCCGTCGAAGCTGGAGAACATACGTAAAGCCCGGGAACTGCGGTTGACTCTCAAGAAGGAGAGGCCAGTCCCGCTAGAACGAACGGGCGCCAAGATGCCCGATGAGATTCTTGATGAAAGGAAGAACCTAGTATTTTATTCAGATGATGGTGGCTTTCGGGCTACACATGAGAACGGCCAGCCCGGTGACGAGATATACTACTTGGGGGTTATCGACTGCTTGACACACGCAAGTGCCCTCCTGTTGGTTTTTGATTTACTTATGAAACTGACTTTTGTAGTATGGAATGTTGAAAAAGGCCGAGACTTTCTGGAAAGGACTTTCCCATAATCGGGCACAGATTTCTCCCATCCCTTCTCATAGTTACGGCGACCGCTTCATGAGCTTTATAGAGGAAATCACCATGTCTAAAGAGGAGGCAGAGCGACGCCAGCAAACCCGTGATCAGGGTAGTGCTTCTCAGGACATATCCAGAAGTAGTCTTGGGTTCCGTCGTTCATCCGTTGAGAGGTCAATGCAGCAGGTAGTAGAGAAGGAGCCAGCAAGGGATGTGCTCGAATCACATTCTCGTACTCTGATGGCAGTACGCGATACAACGGATCCAACAGCGACGTTGCCAGTCGTGGAGGAGGCTGGCGAAGCGGGTAGCACTGGAAGCGAAAAGAACCCTCTCAATGGAGGCCAGTCATTAGAAGAGCCCCGAGACGGGGACAGAGAACGCTGGATCAATAGCGCAGATCACGTGGGTAATTTTTCCTACTTGTCAGATGCACAACATCTCGCGCCCACAAGTAAGAAAGGAAAAGGGAGAGAAATGGTATACATACCAGGAGGACCTACCTTTCAACACTCAAGATAGACGGATGCATATCCAACAGTTGGTTCCCTCGGAGCGCCCGTCCTTTCATTGTCCGAGTAATATTGCATGATATCTCACGAAGCATCATCTCCTTGCGTATTTGTGACAGACCAGTCTCTGTTGTTTCCTTGAAAGCCATATGCAGGCGTCCTGAGTGGTGTCTTTTTTTCCTTCCATCCTCTCTTCATCGCTCTTGCTCATACATACCCACCTCTCTTTCTCGACCTCTGCAGTAACTAGCACCTTTGGGCGTTAGTGTTGACGGATTCATGATTGACATGCTTTCGCGTAGTTTCCCTTTTGTATTATAACTCTATCGCCCTGGACAATCATTCTTGTCATTAGATTTTCTGTGTTTGTGTCCACTATCCTTTCCTCCCTTCACTTTATAATCTAGACCAAAGTCCTCACCTGTGAAGGTCACAATTTATTTTCCAAAATCATATTGATCACTCGAAGAAACATCTGCTTTCCTGTCTTTTGCTCTGTTATGTATGTACTTTCTCCCTCTTTTCTTTCCTTTTCCCATTTCAAAAACGGAGCACTTGTCATTGGGTGGTGTTTTTGGCTTTCGAGCAAGCGCAACACTTGAGACATCTCTAGCTATCCCACGACTGCCTGTGATGGTTTTTTGATGGAGAAGAAGAGACAAACAGACGCCTAACTATTACGTGTATCATACCCATCTGCGCTTTCATATATATATATATATAAAGTCCTCTTCTTTATCATCGTTCGTTACTTAGTGCTTACTAGACAAGAGTGAAGTTTATCCTATTTAGATCTCGTCCTCCCCGGCCGCCGCGTGTGTGTGGTTGGTTTCTCTTAGTTCTTATGTATGTACATGTAGATGCTAGTAGATAATGGAATTGCATACCTACACAACCTTGTTCATAGAAGTCCAGAAGCTTACAAGACTATCATACCTCCTAGTACATTATCCAACATTACCTGTACTGTAGTAGAAACATGGATAACTCTGTGGAAGCTCCCTGCGTATCAAACATGATGTTCTAGGTATGCATAATTATAGAAGTACTACATACCTAATCCTTGGAGGTATTAAAGTAGTTACCTAGGTATTATTAGTTATATATGTAGCAGTGTTGACAACTTGAATGATGTTCATTATGCCTGTAGGGAGGGTTGAATTCAACTCTTTCCAAGCTCGAGGGAAGCTAATAAGTAAGTTAATATGATAGTTATTAGAACTTATCATAGCGCCCAAAAATCTGGTAAGTACGAAAAAAGAAAAGGAATGTGGATGAGAGGAGGGAAAGACGTATGTATGATCAAGTAATAAGATAGAATTGAGGGTCCTACATATTCACGTGCATGACGTGCAACAGAACGGTTTTTTTTTTTTTTAAGATACAACACGGGGCTATAAATATTGCTTTCGGTCTGTTGGAGCCTTTCGTTATCATATCATAACTATGATGTGCAGCAGCAGCTCCAGCAACTCCAGCTCGCAGTGAGAGAACAGATCGTGACGCCACAGAGTCATCAGTGTAAACAGCCTCTTACGGCGGCGGCCTTGCTGAGGACAGGACAACCATAGTCCGAGTCGTAGACAAGGAACCATACCCGTAATAATTTAGGCAGCTGAAGAGTCCCAAGAGAGAGACAATATTTTTCATCATCATCATCATCTGGGTGCACTGGTGCAGGCAGCAGCGGGTTTCTCTCGGAAATCGATGCCAGGCCATCTCTCGAGGGACTAGGTAGGAAAAAACCCACCACCAAAACCGTCTTTGTACTAATTACGAATGCTATATAACTGGGGCCCTTCGTCGAGACGACGACAGTGACTGGAAAAACAGCGGAAGACAAGCCAAAGGGAGCCCTCTCGCGCATACGGGACACTCGGCGGGCGCCATCGCGGGGGTCCCTATATCCTTGATCTCTTTTTTTGATGGAGACTCCAGACCGTGTCGGGTCCTTAGGTGATCGTGGACTGTCCACATATTGTTCTTTCGGATAGTGACTATACGTCACATGAACGCTCGAACATGCCCAACGAAGAAAGGGAGGCACATCAGACACTTGTAACGACAAGGCCTAGAATATTGCCTCGAATCCCAGAGGCCTGACTAGAAGGGAGGTCGGACGGGATCGTGAGGCGTCAGGAATGGGTCGGGATCTCTGGCAAGGAGGCAAGAGGCACATTGTGGCTATATCGCGGGACGAGAGCAATCGATCAAGAGACTCGGGAGGGACTCTATCAGTTCCTGTTTTCCGTCATGGGGTATATAGAACAAACGACGGAGACGGCGGCTGGAGAAGCTGACCAGATAACTCGGCTGAGTTATCCTCCGCGGTGTTTAACCGATCCAGTCAAACAAGCGGAGACTTGTTATAACTACGAAGACTGCAATGGCAGAGATAGTCAGGGGTGGATGCCCCAACGTTTGTCTGGTACTCGAATTACGCGCCTGAGTCACTCTGTGAGAAGTGAGAACTAGAAGACGTCGATGTGTCGACGATGACTGGACTAGAAGCTGCAACGCCACAGGATTTCCAGCCAATGAATTCTATTGAAGTCAACAAGGTACGGCTCCATTTTGCTGGTACCTAGACCGACCCACCCGCCGCCAAGCTTGCTTACTTTAGCACGGGTGGGTCGGACTAGCTGGTACCGTGTGGGCCTAGTGTGGGCTCGAGTGCGGGCCGGGATGGGGCCGGGTTATGGCCCTTGGAAATGCTCGGCCCGCATCCAAATCTCGGGTCGCCCTTACGAGAAACTAGGGGCTTGGCAGCTGAGAGTATAGGTAGGTAATCTTGCTTCAAGTTGCAGTAGATTGCAAACCACTATGTATACATCGCTGGCTCAAACATCGGCGATAATGCCGCTTGGCTAGAGCTCCCGTACCCTCCGGTTCGTGGTTTAGCTGTTGGGAGTAACAGTCGGGTAGTTCAGCATACTGAAATGAATAACATTTAATGCAATACGATAGATACATATGAAAAAGTTGAATAAATCATAAACTTAGCTTACTATAACGATTAAAAAACTGACAATTGAATTATACATAATACGGAAGCAGAACTATAATTAATAAGCGACAGACTTAGCAGTCCAAAAACGAAAGGAAAAAAAAAGGTTTACAGATCAAGACAAAGCCAAGTCCTAAGCTATGCAGTTCTGCTTTGCTCGGCGCCAGGCGCCCTTTCCCGCCGTAGGAATGATGGGCCATGGCGGCCCCATTGTTGTTACATTGATCAGCATTTCAGGAATGCGCCACTGCCTTGGAACGTCTTGTCAACATTGCTTTTTATTGCGACACCGCAATAGACAACGGCGTCGGCCACCTTTGCGTATAAAACGCGGATTGGAGTCTTCTCCTGGTCCTTAGACTTCGTATCTTTCTTCCATTCCTTCTGTTTGGCGCCTTCCCAATAAATCATGTATTCATAGAGAGGATTCTTGCCGTTGTCGCAGTCATCAACGCCCCAAATGATCTTCTCGTGGTTTTGGTAGCCGTGAGGATCACCACTCTTACCGGCTATGAAGCCAGCAGCCTTGGCCTGTTTCTTTGCGTTGTCGACATCGACTTTGAAGGTTTTGGTGGTAAAATCACCGGTCTTGGGTTTGCAGGAGACATAGGTCTGTGGGATCCAAAGCAAGGTTAGCGATCCGTCTAGGAGCCCTGTCTGCTCAATGACACAGGGGGGCCCAGAGGAAAACACTCTACAGCACGAGATTCTAGATGGCCATCTTCAGCAACAGCAGCTGGAGCTGGAGCTGCAAATATGGGAGCTGCAACAAGTGCAAATGTGAGGAAAGCTTTGGTGAATTGCATTTTGAAGGTCTATTTAGTGGTTTGAATGTATATAGGTATGGTGATGGTAAACAATATATAATGATAACTTGACAAGTTGAAGAGATGTCTGGTCTATAGACAGAAGAAATTCGGTTTGAACGGGGAAAGGGACTGCTTTTTATTGCCTTGGAAAATGGGACAAGGTTGCATTCAACTCATTTTCGGCTCATCAATTGGCATAGCTGCCTTCGAATGCCACCTGGATGCATAATGTCACACTCTACCGAATAGTCTAAGCTGGTACCATTAGAAACTGCACACCTGCTTATGCTATATTAATCCTAGCAGCGTGTTATTCAATGATCGACACTGATTCAACAGTGTGTTAATTACAGGGGAGGAAGTGAGGGTAGCATAAAAGCTGCAAAGATCCATGTTAAACTTCGACCCAATCTGGAGTGTTATGCAGTGCGTATTTAAGGTTGACTTGGACCCTGGTTCCGACCAGTTTTAGCCCTTCTACGGTCGAGCTGAAAAGCCCCGTATACTGACTGGTTGCGTCTAGTCTCGGTAACCGCTTGCGTCGGCGGCAGTGTGTAAGCAGTGGTTTTATATAGTATGTATGATATGTATAACATGTTGGACCCCTGTGTTGGCAGGACCCTTGCGTTGGCCCGTTATTTACTCGTCGACATAATGACATTGTTTCATCATCCTTTCATCACTAATAATAACTCACTTGCCCTCAAGGGCTGAAGTCGTTTCTTGAGCCTTATATTAGGTACTAAAATATCTACATTTTATGCTTCTATTTTGATTTCCTGCGGTAATACTGCAATCTAATCACCTCTCGGTTGTGTATGAGATCGTGGGACCCCTCCCCCATAAGATTGGTAATACTGAGTTTTCCTTTTTGGCGTTGCTACACTCTGCGGCTCCCGTAGTTACTGACCACCAAGCCGGGGTTTTTAACGAGTAAATTAATAACGCTGAATTATTTGAGTACTAACTAAGTACAGTGAACAGTGACATCATCATTGTAATTTTCAGAGAGCATGAGCTGATAATAATATAAGTAGACAATATTTTGAGAGTAATACCAGCCTATCTTGATGATTCACTGATTGTTTTCTCGCTATCTTGGGTTGTTTACCCTCACAGCGGCGCTAGCGGTTTATCTTAGCACTGATATGATAGAATATGAATTCGCACCAGAATATAGATTGGCCGGCAGTTTAGCGTACGTATAGCGTAGCGGCAGTCTGGTTTAGCGCATCATCGGTGTGGCACTAATACACACTATTGACAGAACCCACTTTTTCTAACTCCCGAACCAATGTAAGCCACTCGTGTTAGTGTAAGCCATGGTTGGTTCAGAAGTTGGCGGTGGGGTTAGCCCGAGAAACCAATCTTTAGCGGAGGGTCTGAGCTTGCTGAGATAACTAGCAGTGGCACCTCAGACCCTCTGGTGAGGAGGC
>NPHW01003831.1:0-30516 GCA_002240705.1 Elaphomyces granulatus
ACCGGTAAAAAACACAGGATCAGCTATCAATCCAATATAACATGCTCAGCGTCAGTTATGTAGAATTACTTACTGCCTATACAGTAAGAAACACTGTCAGCCATTAATCTAATGTAATTTACCCAACGTTAGTCAGATTCACTTACCAACTACACCAGGAAAATAGCCCGGCAAGAACCCTGCGTGAGCCATCAATTCAGTACAGACGGAGTCCAAATAGCTTACCTTGTGTCTATAGTGGTAGTTCACCTCGGCACCGTTATTGAGCAGGAGCTCGATGACAGCTATAGACCCGTTTTCAATTGCCCAGGCTAATGGTGTGGCATTATAATAATCCTTCGCTTCGATATTGGCCCCCTTCTGGACTAGCAGATTCACGACAGACTCATACCCCCCTCGAGCCGCGAGATGCAGAGCCGTGACTCTAAACACAAAGTCCCTATCGACATCAATCCCACAGTCAAGTAGCAATTTAACCAATGTCTCCTCACATACGATGGTGGCCAAGTGAAGGGCGAAGTCACTCTCCAAATCGAATCCAAGCGATGACTTTCCACATCCCTGGGCATTAAGCCGGCTGCGCATTATAGACTGTAACGTCTCATGAGACGCAATGCTCTTGTGTCCCAATGCCACTCTCATAGACAAAGTTAGTATGGGTCCAGGGTTTTTGGTTAGGAGTGTAGTCAACTCTTGCACAAATTCTTCGCCCCTACTGGTATACGATCCCATTGCATGTTGCGGCCAGTACTTGCAAACGTACAGTAAAAGGTGGTATCCCTTCGGGTCAGGTTCTCCAGAAAGTCTTGACTCGTAGTAGTGAATATAATCAAGACAATTTTTGAGAATGGCCCAATGGGAATCGACCACCTCTGGGGGCAGCCGAAACTCCGCCGGGATGGCTCTTTCGCATTCAAGATACTGCTTGGCCGAGAAATGGGCAAAACTGATAGTTCGATCTTGACCAGCGCCGAATTTTTGGTCGTCCATGCTAGATATAGTAACGAGTCCGGACAGCAGATTTGCAGCGTCCATCAGTTTTGGAAATCTCCTCGTGGGATCTACGGGGCAGTCATGAGCGGATGGATTTTCTCTAGTGAAAACAACAGCTTCTTCAGCTTCTCGGAGTTTAAGTGGCCTCTGCGAAGAGGATAGCCATTGGAGAACGAGATGCGCATCTCTCCTGGTTCTTTCCGGGATCTGTAACAGCATCCGACTGTATGTTTCATCCAAGTCCTTTGGGAGATCGTCCAAGACCATGTCAATGTCTTTATCTCTGTGGAGCTTCTGGAGCGCATCGAGCTGGCAATGCACCCACCGGAACACGCCATCTGCCTTCTCGGTAAGCCGCTGCGTTACTTTCTGCTGCTGCCCAGGGGCCCACTCCTTAAATGTCACGTCCTCATTCATCCGAGTTTTGATATGTGTTCTGATGTCATTATCTACTAATGAGTTGTCGATATCAACGAGGCGAATGGCATTCCCCCTAATTGCATTCTTGACATCCTCATCTGGTCGGCTCGTAATTACAATGTGTGTATGTCCTTGAGTGGCCGCAGAAAGCTCCGCTAAAAACTTCATGATTCGTACTCGGTCATTGCCCACTGGGCACTCATCCAGGGCATCGATAACTAAGTATACCTTTTTTGACTCCTGTGCTGATTCCGACAGAACTCTTTGGATTGCTGTCTTCAAGTCCTCGTCCTTTGGCTCTCCTGCATGCTGGAATTTGTCGTGTAGTTCTCGAAAAGCCTTTGGAAGGTGGTACCGCTCTGGCAGATGTGGATCTTTGCGCTCAAGGCCTCGAGCTAACTGCTTGAGCAGAGACTTGATGAGGTTTCGGAGGTTTTGCGTTTCTTTATCGCGGAAGGAAATGTAAAAATACGCCAGGACGCCTAGGCTTTTGCATTCAATGTTGTCGATGATTGTCGAGCTTAAAACTGTTTTCCCGCACCCAGCTGCGAAGCACAGAAGGAATCAGCGAAAGTATAAGATTATAACAATAATCGACGAACCTTGGCCTTGAAGCCATAGAAACGATTGGGATTCCGTCTCCCACATATCAGAGTACTTTCTGAGACACCATTCCCCTGTTGATGGGGTTTTCTTGGAGAGAGAGTCATTATGATAGTTCAATGGGTCGACGACTTGTAACCAGCTGAGATGGTTGTTTCTAGATTCTAGAGTAAGGGGTGGTACTGCCCAAGAAATTAGAATTGCTATAGGAGGATTGAGAAGACTACATACAGAAATCAGGCACACGAGCATTGACAAATGCATTGATATCAAACTCCATTTGTGGAAGCTCCAAATAATGCTTCGTTGCCACTTGAATCCGGGGCACCTCTCTATATTCGTCCAGACCTACGTTTTCCAAGCCCTGCTGGACATTGTATCGGAAGTAGCGGCCGCCAACGCCGAGATATTCGTGATCCCGGGAGAATCGCCGCTCGGTAGCCTCGGTTTCCGTCGCGATGTCCTTGAGGGTGTCGATTACTTTCTTCAGATTATCACCAAAGTCCTTCAAGTCGGGCACGCCCGTCCCGATGCTGATAATGCACTGGATTCGGTGTTCAGCATCTGACCAGATCAACTTTGCTTGTGCGAGAACTTCTTCAACAGGGTTGTTTCGACCCGTTGCTCCGTCGATAAACAACTGGTGACCAATCTTGATCGGATCGAAGAACGTGGGGGCTGCAGATGTGGCGCGGCCTGCTTGCCATATAGTACAGTTCGAGATCCCCAGAGTGTCGACCGCCTTGGCTGTGGTGTAGGTACGGAACAAAACGGGCTCGTTCAATGTTTTGGTGGAAGCGCATACAAAGCTACAGGAACAAAGCGTTAGTCCTAAATAGGAAACCATACTGTCAGCAAATATGTTGACCTACGATTTGCAAGGAGCATCAGGGTTCATCAACTTCGCGTCGGCATGGCCGATTTGAGATCTGACAATGTTTCTGATCTCGCTCTCAAGAGACTTCGAAGAGTACACTCCTCCGGCTTTGAAGAAGTCTATGGAGCTCCCAAGGAGGTCGTACCATTGCCTCTTAGGCTGGAATGCTGCTGAAGAAAGCTGAATGTATGTCTTGATGCAATCATCGACGTTCATTTGGAGCCTACCCAACATGATGGCAATGAGCCTAGAGTGACTATTAGCTGTTGATCTGATCAAGTTGTAACTCTCGGAACTTACCCGCCAGTACTTGTCCCGCCAATTAAGTCAAAATAGTCGCAAGGTTTGGGAGGATCTTCCGGGTTCACTCTCTTCATAAGATATTGCAGAATGTACAGAGAAGAAAGACCGCGTATGCCGCCGCCATCTAGACAGGAAAGTTAACAGAAAACAATCACTTCAATATTGGATGCCTCGCGTACCTAGAGAGAGGAGTTTCAGCGGTACAGGTGTAGAAGTTGAAGGAGAGCTCGGTTGGGCCATTACTGGAGATCTTGGAATACTCGATATGTTCTTTGCGGTGCGGCCTGCTTGATTGTCCAAAGAACAACGAGTGCTTGACATTGCCATTACCAAGGCTGAGAGAAATTCAGGGTCACTCCCTTTTACCCCTCCCGCCAGCACTGAGCTGAGTCTGCAGAACGCCACATAGTGGTCACACAAGCTGTAGTCCTCATTATTGGGCGCCACAAATGGAAACTTAACCTTTCACACCTTTTTGCTTTTTCAGATATTCGCTCTTTCCACTTTCGCTCTTTTTGCCTTGGCTCCTGGCTCCAATATTGGCCTTGTCATTCAATGTATTTCGTTCTCTGGTACTGCTCCGTATTGCCCGAGGAGTATTGTTAGGTTCGCTCCAAAGGGGTGTTGAGAATTTTCTTTAAGGTCCATCCTTTCCCTCCTGTCATCTATCTCGGCAGAGATTGTTGTTTTGATCCCCTTTTCTGGTTTCGGTGCGCAAAGTATAATTTTATTTCTGCGTACTGTATCATTTCCTAACCTCTGAGGAGCTGATTGTAGAAGTTCTTGAAGATAAATCTTGGATTAATACTGATGACTCACGAAGCCAAGGACGTTAGCTAAATGGATATAATTTTAGAACTGTGAGTGGCACAAGATATCGATGTGATGAGAAGGCGCCTCGATCATGATCATAGATAGCAGGCAGCGGTAACTTGGCGCTCACAGCCTTATGGTGGGTTGGGTTATCGTTATGATTGGGCCACTTTCTTTATTACATCGCTGCCCTTCTTGGGCCTTGCCACGTCATATTATGCAAGGCTGTCACATTTCACCACACCTAGTATAAACCCGACAAGTATATCAAAAAACCATACCTCTTTCGGATCTCTACTTTGATTAGCTCTATTGAAATCTCAGGCCGTGACGTCCAGACCCATCCACTGGCCCACATGTTGGAAGTTGGGAACGCTAATAAGACCAAGATAAACTTGAGGAATTTGGAACTTGCCATCGGTCTGATTTTCCGATGGCAGAGAAGACAGATGGTGTAGCTCATTAATGTTATAACCTTGAGAGGGGATAGAACAAAATCGACCACAAAACCAAAAGTGCATAGGGACGTGATTTAAGGATGCTGATATTTAAGTCGACTCCGAAATTTTCTTAGCCCCAATAAATACGACTCTCTCTGTCCTGCTGCCTGCCTCACCTTCAGTCCGGTTTTCTTCTCCGGTATCCTGGCCACTCCTTCGGAAATCACCCGTCAATTTCCAGCTTCTGCAGGTTCGAAAACGGCCCTGGTGCAAGTCAGCTCGGAGTCAAGGTATGTCATCTCCTGAAGGCCGACTGCTTCCGTTACTAGTTTCTCGAAGAACCTGCACCATTTTGGCCCTTTGGAGGCTCATCTGATCAAAAATCCGGTCACGGTCCAGCATTGTAGATGGGATGGACATAGATCCCAAAGCGTAGGTTCCTGCTCAGAAGTCAGGGGGATTCTTCCGTCAGAAGCTGCATAAGACTCGCCAGACGTCGAGAACATATGCCCACAGACGCTTCTATAAGGAATGATTTCGGGTCCCAGGTGAGCTCTTGGTGACAGCCAGTGGCTCTTCTGGGGCCTGATTTGGAATGTACTGGAACCCTGTCTTTCTGAGCATGCTGGTGAATTTGCCCTGAGTTGTCTCAACAGCACCAACATCCTTGAATCCGAACTTTGCATATAACCGGACTCCAGCCGGTGAGGACAGTACAAATGCATCTAGATCATTTCGATCTGCCTCGTCAAGCATAGAACCGACCCCTTGACGCTGATGAGCTGGATCCACTGACATAATAGTAATTCCTGTAATAGTAGGTTAAGTGATTGTATAACATAAGTATAAATAAGTAGACTTACGGCATATGTTGCTCCTACCATAGTTCTGTAAAACTCTTTCCCTCTCTTTCCTCTCCGAGATATGTAGCCATGCAGCAACCTCGAGAGTAGTCGGGCACTAACTACTCGTCATTTAAGATGCTTAAACTGGTCTTCGTCTGCACTTCATTTGGGTGCGTTACTCTATTCTCCGCTGACCTTAAGTGTACCTGTAGCCTGTCCCACGATCCATCCAATAAGCCCAACGGGGGTTCCGTCTTCTCTGCAAGCCTTGCATAGATTCTCATTCTGTCCACTCAGTGTTTTGATTAATTCCTCAACTATCCATCGAATTTCCTCCTCTCGTTGTTCCTCCTGCTTCTTTGAATTCAAGTTGGGAAACATCAAGCAGAATAACTAGCGGATTATCTTGACTGGCAGGATATTCCACCTTCCGTACGAGCAGGTCTGCATCAGACGCGTCAACACGGGAGAGTGAAGTGCATCTTGGATACTAGTTAGACCTAATTGACTATTTGAGGTAGCTATGGAACGGATCTTACCAAGTGCGAGGGTACCTCTGTTAGACCGTCGTCTGATTTGTCTGGCAGCCCAGTATAGTAGCCGGTCTACGTGTAACCAAAATCACAATAAAATCACAATCTTACATATTACAGGCAGCACATGGATGTGAATGAAAATATTTTTCAATGGAGGGCAAGAGAGGGATCCATATTGTAAGTTTCAAAAAACGAGTTGGGAAGCAGTTAAAATGGTTGCAGTTTTATTTGAGTAGTCCTGGCAAGCAAGGGTGGGCTGGCTGGCACTTTGGCCTGGAACTTTAGCGGGGGCGACTGGCACTAAGAACTCCGGGACCAATCAGAAAAAGAACTCCACTTTTTCTAATTCCTGGACCAACCAGCCAAAATTCTATCATACATAGCCTCAACACAGGCCCCCACACGCACTAGCCCCACACCCCACCCCGCGGTTCATGGCCTGAGTGTTGAGGCTACCAGAATTCCTCGAGAAAAAGTTGGCAAGCCGCAAGAGACCTTAAATTCTCACCATACAAAACCAATCATCTATTTTCAATCCAACAACTTATATACTAGAGTACACCACATCTAAACGGGTCAAATATAGGCTTAATCTAATTGTCTTAATACCTTGCTTTTTATTCGACATGGACTTTCTAAATGTATCGAGTGCGTCCCTGGACGCACATTCGAAACCCCCATCATCCCGTGCCTAGATCTACGAGCCCTTTATCCTCTCCTCCTCAAACATCATGTCCCAGAGCGATGGTGACGACGAAGTTGAAGACTGGGATAGTTATGACAATCATCCAAGTGATGGGAATCTAGATACATCATACAGAGGCCTTAAGGGACATAGATACCGCTCATTCAACTTACCGTACACATCAAAAGTTACAAGCTGTTGTCGACACTCTAAAACACGTTAGTTAGATGGAGTTTCACCCAATTTAATATTCACGCTTGGATGAATGAATCTTGTGAACTTAAGCACCGTCGATATCGTACTCTCTCACAACGACGGAAGGCTTTACAACAGACCTTAGGCTTAGTCAAATACCTATCAGCTTCATTTAGTATCAATGTTTACAGCGGAGCTTGATGCTCTTACCACCAAGCCCTATTTTGGCCGCTTCGACCATACCATAACATAGACTTTGACGCTGCATTTCGAACTATTCGAGAGACTGCACTGCACCTACATGGGATACCATATTGGTTCAGTTATTGAGCAACATCAGCCAAGCTACGGTTTTTCTCGCACCCAGGATCTCTATAGACGTTCATTTACGATTACAAGTATTGTCTGTAATTCCCGGGCTAAAATTCGTTCGAACTATTCTCCTTCTCTGCTTATTAGTGTAGTAGAACATTCAAACCAAAGTATGTCTTGCCGAAGAAGCACTCTTAACTGTCTGTCCTATCATAGAGAACTCAGGTCGAAAAGGCTCCCATTGCATGACAAGGTGGCATTCATCAATGGCCACAAGCCCGATTTTCGACTGTAGTTCTGGCGGTGACAACGCATTTCGGAATAATGGCTTTGATACAGCCTGCTCAGGACTGAGAAGCATGTGCGTGTACTTGCCGCACTGAATCTGCTCGATTAAGTCGTGCTCTAGCCTCTCGTCGCTTACTATCCGCGTTAAGGAGACACGGTCTAGTGTTGTCAAGTTTGCTGATATCCTTTAATTTTTGATCACCAAGCTTATTCAACTGGATGATCTGAAGTGTGATCTTTTCCGTTAAGACGGAGAACGAATGAAGTATGAGACTTTTCCCAAACCCGGTCCGGGCGATGAGAAGAGTATCGCCTTTTCCATATACCAGTCGTCGGACAGTACGAATCTGCGGAGAACGATCAGATCCTGGACTCATCTCCTGAAGTATCCGCCTCAGGCATGCCTCTATAATCGAGTATTGTCAATTAATATTTTCTTTCATTTTCCCACTGTCCAGTTCGTTGAGATTTCAGATAGATACTCCCCAGCCAATGATGGTGTTCAAGTTTCTGTGCCTTCGAAGAAAGATATCATAGCATAGTAAAACGGATACCTATGCATGGCATTTTATCGTATTCTATCGTCTCCCTACTCCCTCCATCATAGACGAGAAAATTTAATGAAATATGACACGGTTCCCTACCTACCTAATATTTCAGAACTTATTATTAAATTTATTATTAGAAACCTACCTAGAATCTAGATACGTAGTTATGTACCTACCTGGCTATGATATTATTATAAAGATCCGCCATTTGAATTTCTCTTGACCAGTCCCAACTGGCTGAACATAGGTATATATAATATACGAATTGAACATTCAATAGATTGATTATTATGAAGGTAGTACATACACTACCTACTTGTTGTCCAGACTCTTGACTTGACGCCTACAATTTCAGCCCACTTCTCAGACCCGGCCGTTAGACGTACATACATACGACTATGTATCATACCTTTTTATGTAGGCCTGCGAGGCTGACTGAGACAACCTGCGAGCGTGAGTGTCTATTATAATTTAGAGTACATACCAGTCATTATGTAGTACATTACTTACAGCAGCAAAGTTCCTCAGGTCTACCTATGAATCATGATAGGTATTATATGATTGATATATAGTTTCTTTTCTCCTTTGCAGCTGCGTGTGTACCTATATATGTAGAGACCATTGCTGCAGGAGTCAGAATTTAATAGATTAGGTAGGTATACATACATGATATATATTAGGATCATGACTCATGAGAACAGCCATGGCTCTACCATGTAGTATGATTCTAGGGATACTATGATACTATCGTATGTGACGGTATATATGATGGTGCAATTGCTATAGAATACCCTCTGGATGAACAGCATTTGGGTATGTAGTATGTACGCACATGTCTCTGGTATATAGAACCATGGCTGTTCTCCCATTTATGTGCTAACACTTGATACTTGATACGGAAATCTCGATGAAACTTTATGCAGAGCTGCGGAGTCCAGGCTCGTCTGCTTTGTTCTACCAAAAAAGTTGTACATGTGTACGCGCTTTATATCAATGAAGATATCATGTTGAATCACTGCCCACTTAACTATGATATATATATATATAGTTCAGTTATTTGTTCAATAGAGGAGGATATGCAAAAATATTTCTTTAGTGTCGCATCCAAAAGCTGCATTCGTAGTCCATGCCTCTCTCAAAAAACAACCATACTCGAAACAGTTGGCATTCACGGACTCAAACTCCTCGGTAATAACTATCAAGGAAAACTCCACGATGCTTGACAACCATATGACGATGACGATGACGGGTTGGAGAAAATATGCGAAGATGTAATTCCATACATGAGTAAATATGACGTTGATGCGTTATAAACGGCCAGAACACCTCCGGCTCTTGAAACTCCGATAACAACTTACAATGCGTCAGCATGCCAGAGACAAAATGATAGAAGCAAATCATATTTTTTAACTTGCTGGATGGCGAATTAAGTGAGAGGCGCATCTGGCATGGGGTGATCTCTATCAGCAACCAGCGATGTTGCAGGCGGCGGATCTGAGAGTGCTTCTCTTCGACTGTATCTGTCCACAGAAATGGTGCTGTTCTCGTTCGCGGGTTGTGGCCCTGGTGTGCTCGATATACTTTCAACCACAGTATCGTGGAAGAGTTCCTCCGGCGGTGGAGAGAACGACCAAACCTATGCGGACACAGTAACAGTTATTCATCACGTGCTTTAGAGCAACCTTGACAATGGTAGTGGGGAAAACCCTACCTCCATCACAGTACGACCAGATCGGCTAGCCATAATGACGGCCTTCTCTTCCTCAAACGCAACCCTCCAGACAGCGTCTGCGGGGGATGATAACTCCCGCACCTGCTGGCCTGTCTTGAGACTCCAAACTTTAACACGGCCATCGCTGCCTCCACTCACGATGCGAGTACTATCAAATTGCAGGCTTGTAACGCTATTATCATGGGCGGCCAATCGGTGAATTGGCGACATGCTAGTTAATGACCACACACGAACTGAGCCGTCGGAACCACCAGTGACAAGGGTATCACCTCGCATTTGCAGCTGACCAACTAACGATGTGTGGCCCTGCAGGATTGCATGGCACTGGCCGGTATGTGGATCCCATATGCGGACGCTGGTATCGAGGCTGCCTGTAGCGATTCTCTTGCCATCAAAGGCAATGGTATAAATCTGGCTGAAATGGCCGGATAGGGTTCGCAGACAACGACCTTCCGAGATACTCCATATACGAGCCGTGGTGTCATAGCTACCGGAAACGACGAGATCACCGTGAATTCCGAGACACCTTACACTTGCTTGGTGGCCCACCAGGACATTTCTGCACATGCCAGTTGCAAGATCCCATATTCGTAATGTGGTATCTCTTGACCCCGAGATTGCTGTGTTCTCATCTGACATCTTTAAGCAACGCACTGTCGAGGTGTGTCCACGCAGCAAGTGGATACAAGCTCTGGTAGAGCAAAAGGTTAGATGAAAGGATTTAGAGGAATAGGTTTTGAGGACGCCCACCCAGTCGCCATGTTCCACGCCCTGACTTCGCGGTCGCATCCACCACTTACGAGAATGTCGTCCCACGGGACCATAGCCCAAACTCCCATGACATGCCCTTGAAGAGTCTTCTGGTTTTCCCCATTTGTATCATAGACGTGAATCTTGGCATTGTCCAGTGCAACGACAATGTACTTCGGGGTGAGATGCAAGCTCGTGACAACTCCTTGATCAGGAGAGATGTGTCTCTGTGTACACAAACCACCTTTATTCCATGCCGATTCCACCATATATCTATGTTTGAAATGAGTTCGGTATGACGAAGGTCGGACACGCCGCCTCCGGGTTGGTGATGATTCCAGGGACAATGTGGTAGACATACTCGTGATGTCGTCCTTTGTGCACGAGGCCGTCGAGTTCGACTTTCTCCAGTCGCCCTGGAGTGAAGCATCCGTAGAAACTGTGGATGACGGATTTGCGTGGAAAGGGTCTACAAAACCGTATTCATCATCATCTAACAGTCGTCTACAAGCATATGGATATTTCTCGCATAAATTCTTCCAGGTTATATCATCATTCAGGAGCTCACGCCACCGCTTTGATACCTGTGAAGCTCTCGCGAGGGTCTTCGGGTCATCTACAAAGGAGAGAACCTGGGAGAAACGGCCAGTTAGCATTGTCCTTCAAAGCGGATCGAAAACGAGACTGTCCGAAGGGTGACATTACCCGTAAACATAACTCATTCGGAAATGCCTGAAATGGGTCTTTCCTCAAGCGGGGGCTGACCACGCTTGACACAAAGCTAAGCTGCTGGTTGTCGCACATGTTCAACATATCCACCAAAAACCTCTGTTTTTGAGCATTGCTCAATGTGCCAAAATGCAGCCTTGCCCTTAGCAGCAAGGTGTCCTCCTCTTCATCTTCAGCCGGTTGCCAGTTCGAAGTCCTATGATGCGGAGTTGGACTTGGTGCGGGGGTCGGAGGCGAAGCAGGAGCTGAGGGGAGAAGGTTAGAAGGCAGAGTGTTGATCGGCTTGTTGGGAGTTGGCAACGGCTTCGGAAGAGTGTTCGAAAGAGTAGACACCATATTCCTACCACCTGGCGACCGAGAAGTGGTAGAAAGCGGCTCAGGAAGACTAGAAGGCCTATCTTCAGTGCCTGTGGTGTCTCGCAACGACGCTCGCCGTTGGCTCAGAGACTGCGGCAGAGTATACCGCGCAGTCATGACCGGATGCCCTGTGGTGCGATATAGATTTCCAACTTTTAGTATATAACACTCAGCAATCCTCACGTACGCCTCCCCGGAGCTATTGCTGTACACATATAGAGGGCAAGAGTGATAATCGAGGAGTCGTTCGAAGCGGGCAATGGCAGCGGCTATGTATCTGACCCTTACACCGTACTAGGACACTAGGGGAACCCGGCGCAAAAGAGCCATTCGATAGGATATAACGCACAAGTAACACTAGATGATTTTCTGCCAGGGTTATGACAGCCTCAGCGTCTTGGAGGTCTGAATCGGCAGATCTTGAGATCGCAAGCAGGAACATCAGAGGAAAAGGTGGAGCGCCTGCGAATCCTTGAGATTATTTACGAGAGTGCGGACACTGACGGCGCCAAGCATCGAGGAACTTCGGTGTTTCGAAACAGGCAAGTAGTAGGTAGTATCGACCCCCCATGATACTCCTTGCAATTGACAGACTTGTGGTCACTTTTTGGTCGCAGATAACTGCTTCAACTCGCAGTGAGATAATATACAAAGAAGAGGAAAGGGGATCATCAGACTTTATATTCTTCGCTTCTGTTCGGGTAATAGTAATAATGAACATAGATCCACACCAGGGCTGCAGACGGATAGATATGCATCCCTCTGCATCGTGCACAATTATCTGCACCGCGGGGAAGCGCGTTTTCAACTCGAAGGGTTTGTGGGCAACTCTTTTTTTGTCCTGTATATGAATATAATACTTCAACCTCCTGAGTTGATGAAGCTGCATCAGTTGTGAGAGAAAACAAGACTCTTCCCAGATTTCTCCTGTGAGAGAGCTCGAGCTTCTTCGGAGGTGGCCAAGGCTCAAGTGTGGGACCTTGCAATGCTGACATGATGAAGAGATTTTGCCATTGACGTTGCTTAGGGAGCTTACCTAGCTCTCTGAAACCATCTTCTTGAATAGTTCGTTTCAAAAATCGTTAGATGGACGTTCGGTAGAACTTGTTGAACCGTGGAACACACATTGTGTTTAATGGATGTCATCGAATTGACGAAAAGTTTCATCACGAGACACGACATTATGACTGATGTATAACATCTTCTCGCTTTTCTCATTAATCAGGAATAATCAGGAACTAAGAGACCGCGATAGACTCTATCTATTTGTCTCATTTGTCTCTTTCCTCGCTTCTATCCTTTTCGTTAATTTTCTCCACATGTAAACTGCGTTAAAACTCTGAGCAAGCAAGATTACGATAGAGATGCATAATTGCAATTCAAGT
This sequence comes from Elaphomyces granulatus, assembly GCA_002240705.1. NCBI lineage: Eukaryota > Fungi > Ascomycota > Eurotiomycetes > Eurotiales > Elaphomycetaceae > Elaphomyces > Elaphomyces granulatus. Next base: position 12,812 of record NPHW01003831.1, read on the forward strand.
TTTGATTTTGCGGGCACCAATGAAATCCCCCAAATGAAAAAAAAAAGAAGAAAGAGATACAAAATAACAAATACAGAAAAAAAGAGGCATTTTATACATAACAAATGGCGAGTCTAAATTACATGGTACAATTAGAAGGTATCACCCATAATCAAACTCCATCCAGAAGAGTAAATAGTTTTCATCCAATGCGATAAATCCCAAATCTAGTGAGCATGGCCAATCTGCAAAAAGAGCGGTAAAATCATGCCAACTACTGAGGCGATCAAGTCTCTCATTGATTTTTTGGACCGCTGCGATGAATCTGTATATCCATTCACATACGAATCGTGTGATATTGAATTGGGGTCGTATTCTTGCATGGTATGCATTGCCACATATCTAATATTCTCAGTTAGTAAGGTAGCCAACATGTCGTAACTGAACGGCGCTGGAAACTTACAGGAACGTCCCGGCGGAGAAGAGCAATAGCATGCCTGTCCACCACCGAGTCCCTGCCTCGTCGTTGCCGAATCCCACGCCAACTGTGTGAGCGAAAGTGAAGGTTAAGAGAGCTCCAACGGGAGCCGCCAAACTGAAGATCAGCAAGTGTCCTCTGGCAGCGCGGGTCGAGAGACCCTGTTTAAGCAGCACCGACGTCAGACCGAACGACGCCGGGGCTTTGTGTATCAGGAGGGCAAGGAATATTATAAAACTTAAATTGGTATTCGAACTGGACGCCCCCAGAGCAATTCCATCTGCAGCAGCATGGATTACGAGCCCGGTTGTAGTCGCGAAGCCATGACTGTGTGTTGGACTATTACCCGGATCTGACAACCCCCCATCGCGGTTAGTTGACGAACCACGCTGCAAACCCATTCCTAAATTATCAAGTGAAATGTGATAAGGTGGTCGCTGCTGTTTCGACGGGGCCGCGAACGCTGGAAGCTTATCGATGAGGTACATCAGAATGAATCCACTGACAAGCGAGACGCCAATCCAAGCATGAAGAGAGCCTTCTTGATCCTGATCATCGTGACCACCCTTTTGAAGTCCCTCATTATTTGCGTCGGGCGGTGGTAATTCTACGTCCTCAGCGCGAGTCCGCAGGTCTCGGTTTGCTGTAACTGAAATTGGTCCAGCCAACTCCATAATCACGTCTGGCACATTTGATCGAGGAATCGCATTGTGGCCCGCGGGATGAACGTCGTGAGGGGACCATCTGACATCCAGCGTCCGGCTGGAGACGTCTTTCTGGCCATGGTAGTGCGCCGAGCTATACAAGGTCTCAATTCCTTCGGGGATAATCACGACAAGTGACGTTCCGACCAAGACACCCATCCCGACAGAAGAAATCAATCGTAGCTGAGTCGGAGAAAGGGTAAAAGTAAGCGGCAGTGAGCCAACGAGGAAAGATCTGCGACAAACGGAACTGACATTAGCCGGATATTAAGGATGCTTCTTCGTGATGCCTTGCTCACGTTGTAGCCATCACTACGCTCAAACTGAGCAACGTGAAAAGACCCTCCATAATTCAACAAGTCGGTGATCTATTCACCCCCTAACCCCTCTAAGGAATCTGAAACATTATGTTGGTTCACAATAGTACCCAAGCTATGGTTGCTAGGCGAGGCTTTGCAATATTCTAGTATGTTTCCAAGGTATCATTAAGGAAGAAGTATACCCGGATAGAGATAAAAAAACCAAAACGGAAAGAATAGATAATATGTAATCAGGTTTGATAGTACAAGTGGTCTTTTTATTAATAGATTAGATTAGATGCTCCAACAGCCCGCCAAGCTTATTAGTTAATTAGTTATCTTAGAACCTTAGGCAGGTATATATATAGCAGGGATCCATTGAAGTCACGCCAAGAACATTCACTTATCTAAACTTATCACTATAAATCCCCGGCCAAAGGGTGATACCAGCAAGTTGCAACTCTTTGTCCTTTTCCAACTGATTAACTTTTGCCTGGTGATTTTCTCTCGCAAGACATGTAATCACCGATGGGGATAATATTATATGTACCTAAAAACCATTCTTTCGTTGAATGGACACGGGATTTTTGACTTACGTTGCAGTCATGTCCTTCATCCCCCGCTGAAGTCCAAGCGGCATAACGGTCGACCAATAAGTTATCAAGACGATCAGATTCACCCTCATTATTCGCGACGATTGTGCATTATACTGAAACTTGATGTCAATGACACCAAACACTTTCAGCTATACACGATGAATGTTAATTTGCACTACTACTTGGGATGCGCGGATCTGCCGATGCGGCGATGCCTCACGATACAAGCTACTAAATCATATTGGCCGTCAAAAAAGAGTCCCCGAAAAGATACTAAAACAAGGCATGACTTGGAGCACGCCTATCATGAACCAGCAGTCGTGACGGACTCATCGGACTGCAAGATATACCCATGGTCATCTCCGTTAGAGAGAACCAACCCAACGTGATTGTCCCTCGAGAGGTTGTTGAATAAAAGTTGATTCCACTTTTCATGTCTTCCCGTCTGTGTGTTGCAGAAATATGCTAATAATGCTTTTCCAGGTATTCCCAATTTTCGTCTGGCGTAGAAAGGGGCAGATGGAAATACATATTCCCGCGACCTCAGGCTGTCATATCACACCTCGGGATCGTCCTTGACTTATTAAAATGACAAACAACTTCCACTGTCAATAATATTGCTATAAATTTGAATTCCGTCACAAAGAAGACAAGATCAGATGTCAAACAAAACCAATATCTGGCGCTGTGCATTAATTACTAATAATCATGGCGGACAGATCTGCTGTTTATGAACCCTTTCGCTAGAGCAGCAAGTGCCCACGCAACCCAATAACCAAATCCCCCAGAGGTTGATATCGGCTTTGCCAGCAACTCTTTGTCCTTTTCCAACTGATTGATTTTTGCCTGGTGATCTTCTCTCTCAGCGCGGAGGATTCTTTCTGAATTCTGGCTTTCTCCTCGTCCGCCTTGAGATTCGCGATCTCGGCTTGATGCGTCTTGTATGCTTCTTCAACATCATCATTCACCACTTGTCCAGCTTGGGTCTGGGGGAGAGTCCTCCCTTGTGTGATCTTTTCGAGTAAGAGTGGCTCGAACGCAGGACCTTCGATGAGTGGCTTGATAATCTCGATTGCAGATTGGCTGCTGTCACCGAAACGTACCGTCTGTGCTCCAGCAGCCACGAGCGGTTGCCAGAGGCTCTCTTTCTCGCGGAGCTCCTGCTCCCGGGCTTCGGATACTCCTTCTGACTGGAGAGACCATTTTGTGGTCACGAGGCGACAATTGGACATTCCTCATATTCCTAACATCTTTCTGAACATGATGAGGTTCTTCCTTCCTGACCCTCTCAACCTGACCTCTGTCACTGGATGGATGTACAATGCACCTTGGATATCTGCTTGGTCGTTGAAGATATCCACAAGAGATGTCGCAATAGTTTTCAGGATCTTGGCATCAGAGAGGGTTGGATCGTCGAATCCAGGTGTGTCCATCAGGTATACGTTTGTACCAGGGATCTGATGGAGACTGACCTCGTCGGTGCCTCTATTGGCAATTAGTCTGAGTTAAATAGGAATGTTTAGGAGGCCCTCACAAGCGTCATGCCCATGCCCGATCTTGACGGCATGTCCGGTTGCATACTTGATGAAGGTAGACTTCCCTACCCCTGTCACCCCCATCACCACGATAACCTGAGGACGAGACATTGATGGATATGATATGAAAGGTTAGCTATGTAGAGGTAGAACCAAAACCAGACGTTGATCTGAGAGATGTACTGTGCTATGCAGCGGTCTTATAGTCTCTTTTACGTTTGAGGCCGATTTCTGACTTCCGCGAGGCAGTCAGGCTGAGAGCAGACGAAGGCTGAGTTTGCAATCTGATTGCCAAACCATCGCTCTAGCCGGCATGAATGCTGGCACGAGGTTGATATCCACGAGGCTGATATCCGAGGCTGATTTCCGAAGGCTGAGTTTGCAATCTAATTACCAAACCCATCGCTCTAGCCGGCATGAATGCTCGTACATTCAAAGTCATTATCCCGCATTTATGGCTCATACCGTCCGGCGGCGTCACAGCATATCTATAATGCGGTACACTTTTCGAGGCCTGAGCATCTGAGGTAACGCTTTTTCCGGTATATTATCCCTCGCTGCAAAGAGGTCATTTTCATCCTCATCCATTATTGTGATGGCGCCTTCGTATATCCTCGCCGTCATGGGTGTTACTGGGGCTGGCAAAAGTACTTTTGTCAAGCTAGTAACAGGGAATCCCAGTATCAAGATAGGCCATTCCCACCAATCAGGTGAGCAAAACTCTATGATGGAATTCCCAAACTAAGGATGTCTAGAAACAAAAAGCATCAGCGGCTACGAGGTTTCCATTAAAGATCGGAAGTTTACTCTGGTCGATACTCCAGGATTCGACGATGATGATCTGACGGACTCCGCGGTGCTCAAAATGCTTGTCGATTGGCTAGTGTCCACATACCGCTCTGGCCAGAAGCTTAGTGGTATCCTTTATCTACATCGAATCACTGATACTCGCTTGAGAGGATCGTCATTGCGCAATCTCAACATGCTCAAGCAACTGATCGGAGACGAGTTCCATAAAAACCTGACTCTCGGAACGACCTGCTGGTCACTCATCGGCTTCCACGACGCGGTCAACAAGGAGAACGAGCTCAAAACGAAGAGTGATTTTTGGGAGAGCATGATCGCTAAAGGCGCCCGACTTGAACGTATCCCAGACGACGTGAGCAAAGCCCGCGACCTGGTCTACGAGATTGCGAGCCACGATGCTGTTCCCTTACAGACACAGCGAGACGTCGTCGACCAGGGAATAAGCTTTAATAATCTCGCAGTCACTGAAATGGTGAACTATGAGCTTGAGCTTGAGCAAATTAGCAAACAGCAGGAAGCAGAAAAGGAGGAAAGTCAGACACGACTCCGCCAGGACGAAGAGAAAAGGCAACAAGAGTTGGCATCCATAAAGAAGAGAAATGAAGAAGACTACCACCGGGTCAGTCAAAATGTTTCTCACATTTGCCATAATGATGGCTGCATCATTTTGTAGAGATTCATGCCGCTCGTCATCTATGAATAAGACGAGCGGATTGATGAGCAAACGAGGTATGATATCAAGTGGAGAAGGATAGTAGTGTGATCTATATATAGATACATTTCAGATAGCACGTTTAGCGCGTTTAGAATCTTTAGATGGCTTCCTACAATACATATGACATAAAATATATTTAAGAATAGCGTTTAAATATTTAGCAGTATCACGTTGAATTCGGTCGGTTCATTTTTTGAACCGGCATACTTCAACTAAGAACTTACTACATACTATAACTATGTAACTCCCGCGAAATTCTGTACCAATTACATATATATATATTGATTTCAAAGGTATATTATAGATTTCAATGATTTGACAATTTTCAACTCCTGTACCGTGCTGTACGTACTAGAGTACTCTACATAACTATGTACCTTCAATCGAGAGACAGTGCAAGAAAAACGAACTGCATCGGAATAAGGCCACGATGGATCTCTTCTCGATCGCCATCTCAGATCGATACCCTCAATGTCATTGACAATAATTCAGCGCTGCCAATACCCCAGCCTAGCCTCTCCTCAGCCTACTACTGAGCCTAGGCATATGCATAGGGCTGGGTTGGGTTGATTTCAGTTGAAAGGAAGGCTTATCACCCAGGAGAGGCTGAGAAAGGCTACTTTAATTATTTGCCAAAAAATTTATACTCTCTTCAGCGCAATATTGAGGATTATACGTATGTAGTTGGGGTCTTGGCTTTTCAAATACTGTACTTGTCCAATATCATAGAAAGATACATGGTATCTCCATCGATCGTCCATTGTACCGTTCCAGGCAGTCAAGGGATTTGCCTATGATATGTAGACACTTCCTGTAGACAGGACAAAGGATCAGTGATTTAAGTGTATAGTAGTGGCGGAGTAGTGGCGGTGCTCCCGTAGTGGCGGTGCTATTTTGTCATGTCATGTGATCACTATAACGATGCAGACCGACTAGCCAGAAGCGGTCTTAATGCGGCGATCCGGTAACGCGGTCCGAGACGCGTTTGCAAGCAGAGGCTGGGTTGATCTCTTTGGCAGCGCCAGCATCAGCCAGATAATCATATATTCTCATTTGGAATCAGTGGTGTGGACTGTTCGATTCGTGCAAGGCCGCACCCGCCATGGAGAAAGAAGGCGATTGTAAGGATGTCATCTTGAGACTCTGCGTTCCAGTACTGATAGATTCACTCCTTCAGGGTCTTGCGACGCAAATGATGCTCTCCACATCACCGTCATCCAGCCTGGCGAGCAGAAACCTAAGACACTTTATGCCTTCCACCCACGATTTACATACCCGATTTTCGGTGACGATGAGCGCATTTTCGGATACCAAGGCTTGATCATACGCCTACGATTTGCAGCGCATGATTTACGCTCGCATGTCCATATCTCCTATGATGACAAGTTCAAAGAGATCGGAGACACTGTGGCACTGGACTTAAACAAAACTTTGAAAGACTGGATACCCGAGTGTGAGCTCGCCTGCTTCTGATTGCTGATTTCTATCTGGTTACTGAATTGCCTGGAATCTAGCTGCCTTTACACTACTGCCCGAATTCGAAAAGGTGATCCAAAATGACACGGCAGCCAAAGACTTTACGCCACCCGGAAAGCTGATGCACAGCTATATCGCAAAGGGAAGGAATTTTGAGATCTGGGCAGGCTCTCTTGGGGATCCGCATGTTCGCCATCTTCTAGAACGCGCTCAGATCTTTGTGTCGTTGTTCATCGAAGCAGGCACTCCGATTGTAACAGATGATCCGGAATGGACGCTGGAAAGATGGTTTGTTTATTTTGTGTGAGTATAATTATGCGATGCTTGTAGCGCCTCGCCCATGGATTGTGGGTACTGATGGTCTCTCCAGATATGAGAAGGTAGCTCCCCCGACACCTTCGGCTTCACAATACTCCATCGTTGGCTATGCGACCACCTATCGCTGGTGGCTCTATCCGAAGAAAGATCCTTCTGAGACGCCCACAGCTAAAGATGGGCCATTCCCATGTCCAGGTGATATTAGGTTCTCTGAACTGCCATCCCGTCTCCGCATCGCCCAGTTCCTCATCCTTCCTCCCCACCAAGGGTCAGGCCATGGAATACATCTTTACACAGCTATCCATTCTACAATCGTCAAAGATCCAACTGTTGTCGAACTCACTGTAGAAGACCCTAATGAAGCATTTGATGCTCTACGCGATACCGCCGATTATCACATTCTGCGCCCGGAGTTCTTAAAACAAAACGTTAATATCAATCCCAACCCATATTCATCTGGATCCACTAAACGACGACCACGGCTCATGCCGACTTCTGCCTTAATCCCGATCAAGGCCCTCCATGATATCCGTTGCCTCTATAAGATTGCACCTACACAGTTCGCCCACATCTTGGAGATGTTCCTTCTTAGTCGGATACCTTCCAAGAACCGCGCGATTGGGGGTGCAAACATGGCACGGCTAGTCATTAAGAAACACAAAGCTGAAGATGAAAATGATCGGCGTTATTACTGGTGGCGGATGCTTGTAAAGCAGCGCTTATATAAGCGTAGTCGTGACATGCTCATCCAGCTAGATCTTAGCGATCGCATCCAAAAGCTTGATGAGACTCTAACCAATGTCGAAGAAGGCTACGAGGCCCTTCTCAAGGCATTCGTTGCTCGGGAGGAGAACAATACGATCAAAGATCAGGGAAGCGAGGAAGAACGCGTAGATCCCAAAAAGACATCCATGAATCAGAGGACTGCGAATGGAGCCAGAAACAAAGACCGCGTCAAGCGAAAACTCACTGTTGTCGAAGATGATTCAGATGAGGATATGGATCTGGAAAGTGAAGTGAATAAAAGGCCGAAGGTCTAGAAAAGAAAAAAAGAAAAGAAAAACCCCCAAAAACAGGGCTACCTACCACACTGTCTATAACTTTCCTATTCAATACATTGCATGATGTATGTATTTTAATGGACAGAAGAGAAAAGAAAAATAATAAACATAATAAAAAACCTGGCCGTTCGCCTTTGTTGTTCTTACCTAGTAATAAACAAGATATATGTATATATATCATCTCTACCTAATTCATTGTTCGGATAATGTCATATGATGTCCATATCAAGGTTCTTTGAGCCGTCAGTCGTCAGACTCACTCGAATCGTCGTTGATGTCCCACGTCATTGCTGTCGTCCCATTTGAAGCTTGAAAAAAGGCGGAAATTCTACATATTGATATTTTCATTTGAATTATCAGCTCCGTTCGAGCGACTGTACGTTGAATTGCGGAACAAGAGATAATAAATATGAAGTTACACTAATAAAAAAAAGGAAAGAAAAGAAACAGAATGTCGCCCACACAAGAAAGGTTTGAGACTGAACGAATGATCTATCTGAATAAACCTCTTGTCCGGTCTAGTACTGTTGGTGAATTAAAAACGGAAGGAAAAAAAAGCGATGTGGATGGGACATAGATTATTGGCTGGCAAAGTAGTTTCATTTCTTGGTGAAGCGAGACGTATTAATGGAGTATGTTTAGTCAACCGTGTACTTCGACGGATTATAGGAAGAGCAGACTGACTAAAGGTTTACCACAAAGGAAAGTTAGGAGGGTAGATAAGACATATATGAAATACCTATGATAGCCCGACGCCGCAGTTAAATCATTCAAATGGCGAGAGAAGAAAGCCTATGATATAGCATTCATACGAGAAGATATACCAGTAAGGCAAAGGAAATATAGTATCATACAACATGAATTTCAGATCATCGATGATAAGCTGGAGGCCCTGGCTCTGAAGAGGTATCCAAAGTCTCTAGGGTGAGCGAAGAGACCGTGTCAAGACTCGTTAGACTGCTAGTCCTGGGGGAATTTATTGTCGTTAGCCCAAGGGCAGTTGATGATGCCGCATTGTGTCCAGTCCGTGCTGGATCTCCTACAGTTTCGTATTCCGGCGGCGGCCGTTGAGCGCGATCGTCATTATTGCGAACAAGTTCGCCTACATATTCAAGTACACGTCTGAAACCCAAAATCTCAGCGCGCATAGCAGCTTGTTCGGGCTCTTGGTCCGAATTGGGATTCTGACCCCGACCTCTCTCGGCTGCATCCAGTTGACTAAGGTGATGGTCGGAAGAAACGACTGGCGTAGGTCGGTATGAGCGGCCTTCCCACCACTGTCGCCACCGAAGACGACGTGCGGCTAACCTGTAGGCACGGCGAGCTCTGCGCTCTTCACGTCTGGCGGCTAAGTCCACCCGACGGCGCCGGCAAGCTGAGGAACTCCGGGTAACCTTACAGATAAGAGCGGCAACGGAAGCAATCAGAAGCAAAATGAGGCAGGTCCTGGCAAATCGTATAATTTTATGGTCAAACGGCAGCGCTGAGCTGAGAGAAGATACATCAAAATAATTGGACGACTTAGCCGGGAGATCCGGGTGCGATGAAAACGAATTGACTGTTTCATTGTCATTCGAATAATTCTTTGTAGAATTCTCGTTAGTCTTAAAGGATGGTAGAGGACTGGAAGACATGAAATCGAGGTTCGATCCGGTTGTGGGGTCGGTTCTATGTTGGCCACACGTTGGAACAAATTTCGGATATTTTGACAGAGATAACCGATACTTTAGAGAACGGAAGAATTCCGGAACTGCCTGAAAGGTCACATTTATAATACATTTGATATCCGGACATTGTTTCCATTTGGAGAACAACGCCTTGCAGTTCTGCACAAGGAGTCCATGGACCTTCTGTGCCTTGGACTTGATCGACTCGGCTTGAACACAAAGTCGCTGCAGTTTTGTCAGCTCCGGTTCGATTTGGTTTGCCTTTGGATCTTGTCCAAGTACGGCAACGTTTGGGTTGTTCTCCAAGCGTTCTGAGCGTGGAGGGTCACGCCAGGGTTCGAGCAATTTGATGTCTTTCGGAATGTTCAATGGATGAGGGCTTAGCCGGAGCACCTCCGGGGTCTCCAGCTGTCTAAAGGAGATCGCGAAGCCAATGTTGTTAGAGAGGTCGACGTCCCGAATGCGATCGATCTGGAGGCTCAGGATCTGAGCTGCTTGCTCACCAGGAGCACCGGCGGGACCGGGAATACACAGACTGGACCAACTGGCGGACATGTCAGGACCCCGTTCATTGCGGAAAAGCGTACCAGGAATGATGCCAGAGCCATGACCTAGGCTCCCATTCCAGGTATGCGTCAATCTCTGGCCGTTGAGAGAGACTTCACTTTCCCCGCAGGCGACCTTGGCAGAGAAAGCATTGAACTCAAGAGGCTATTGGCTCATATCAGCTGGACAAGCTGGATGTCGATGTCGAGAGAAGAGTCTTTCCTACCAGACCATCATTGCCATCATTGTCACTGTCGCCATCGTTGCCCCATCTCCAACATCCCAGACATGGGGTATTGAACCTGACGAACACCCCGTTGGAATCTACAGAGACTTAGCATTAAACCACGAATTAAATTCAATTAATGGAGAGATTGCAGCACTGACTTCGCCATAATAGCAAGGGTGAGTTATCTACAGAAGCCGCAGTACAGTGCTGGTCATGCGCAGAGGCAAGTAGAGGAGAGATAAACGTGTTGGCAATCAAAAATGCTGCTGCCTTGGCAGAGTAGCGCATGGCGGTGGAGCAGAAGATTACGGAACGAATTTCAAGCTGGCATGGTGGTTAGCAGCGTTAAAGTGATAAAATCCGAAGAAACGGATAGGTGAGGATGCATTTGAGAAGGAAAATAAAAACGTTGGTGAAGTAATAATATTGCCCGGTGGTGGTGCCTGCACCTGAGGCTTGAGGCTGAGCCTTGAGCAGCCTCGTATAAAGTTCGACGGCGGTTGTTGGTTGGCTAGTCAGTGGTCAATAATCTATTAATATTATCGCAATTGTCACAAATAAAATCATCACCTTGCTCGCAATCTTATACTCAGTTTTAGGGTTTTCTCACCACTAATAATAATAAAACGTCTAGGTCAGAATAATAATAATAATATCACTTGCCAGATGTCTAAATTACCTACATATGAAAAAGGCGGTGAAGTGAGCCGTTCACCGCCTGCTAAGTTATGGACAAAACCCCGGCAGAACTCTTACCATAATAATTTCCCAGTGTTTCTGCCATCTCCCTTGGAGTTTGTCTTCATCAGCGCAGAATACAGACGACACAACTTCCCTGCCTTTCTTGTTCTCTGTCGATCTACGGGGGAGAGATGGTAACAGATGCTCTCTAGTGATCCATGAACCGGTGTAGGCCGACGCTGACTCTGACATTTCCCCAATAGTTGCCTCTAGGCCTGCTTGCAGCCGCTCAGGGCCATCCGATGCTGGTAGAGCTTAAAAATGGGGAGACACTAAATGGCCACCTTGTCAACTGTGACAACTGGATGAATTTGACTCTCAAGGAAGTCGTTCAAACTAGCCCAGAGGGTGACCGTTTCTTTCGATTACCCGAAGTGTACGTGAGGGGCAACAATGTACGTTATGGCGGCGGTGGTTGTATAAGAAGTCTGTTTCCATTGGCTCACTGAGGCCTAGATCAAATATTTGCGCGTCCCCGAAGAAATTGCCGATTTCGTGAAAGACCAACAGAACCAGCCGTCAAATCGTGGTCGTGGCGGTCCCTCACGAGGTGATAGCGGAAAATCTGACCGTGGCCGGGGTGGTGGAGGACGCGGCGGACGAGGTCGTGGTCGGGGCAGAGGTGGTTAGGGAGGATACTAAAGGCGCAAGATTGTATTATACGGGAAACCGAGCGGATACTAATGGGCGATTAATTCCTATTCTGATGAATTGAAAAGAATGTATCATTTTGGAGCCTTCACTAAGACAATGGGGGATTGTAGAGATAGCATTATCATAGCAACGACTCGCTTCGTAACTTCGAATCACGTGATCAAATGCATGATATTTCGTACTGTACTAGTTCTACTGTAACATTTTAAGCTCAGTCTCAGCATGTCGCAAGCTCTCATTGTCGACGGTCTATGGTATTGCCTCTGCCCGTCTTTCCGCCATTCTTTACTTGCAAGGTCCTTCGTATCATTGACACCACGAAGAGCACCGCTGGGCTCACGCGCTCTCTGGAGTTCGAAAAAGCTCCTAGAGTCCGACCACGGAATTAGAGACGGAAGCGAAGCCAAGAATGACAAGATATTCAATCAGGCGTCCTTCGATACAGCTTTCAGGCCGAAACATCATGAAAATCCTCAAACTTTGGTGCATGAAGGTGAACACGAAGGGAATTCCGAAACGCTTAAATGGGGAGGTAAAGGAGCATTAATCCAGAGAACAGTAGGGGTTCCTGAGGATCTGCAGCACAGATCTACCTCGAACCTAGAGAGCATGCTTCAACAGGTAATTGCCAAGTCACCGAACATGATAGCTGTGACGGCAATCCTGCGCGTCTTGATCAGAGATCGACATGTTCGACCGCAAGTTCGCCATTACAGAGCTCTTATACTCGCCAACACGGATGGTAAACATGGATCACCCGACAATGTTCGTAAATTACTCAAGGAAATGGAGGAAAATGGAATAGCAGCAGACTCGGGAACGCTTCATTCTGCGTTGCAGGTAAGAAACGCCGTTTAGCTCACTTCTAAATAACACTCTGCTCAGCGTCCTTGAACAGGTCTTGGCGGTTCACCCTGATTACCTCTTGCGACAGGACATTATTCGGACCCTACATGATCGATGGCTACCTCTCAGCCCCGCTGGCTGGCATCATCTTGTCGCCGGCCTCATTCGAGAGCATCAGTTTGAATTGGCACTCAATCATATTGACCTTCTGGAACGAAAAGGTATATATGTCGAGACATGGCTGCATTGCCTCTTGGTTTACAATTTGTGTGACATTGAGGAATTCGACCAAGTCTTGGCTCTTATGAAGTCTCGCATGGCTCAAGACCTGGGGATGACGATGAATCTCTGGCTGCATGTGCTAGATGTAGCAAGCGAGGCACTACATCTTGCCGCTACAAAATATGCATGGAAGCAAGTCGTCGAGCTTGGATTTCTCAACCCATCACATGGAATATGCAGCAATGTCTTAACTGTCGCGTCCCGAACAGGTGACACGGAGTTGGGTGCTTCTGTGATCCGTTTCTTCGCTGAAACAGAGGTCCCTCTCTCTTCAGAGGACTATGAGAAATTGGCCGAGACTTATGTGATGGCCGGTGACATCTATGAGGCATTTAAAGTGCTCTGCTGGATGGAAGATTCCGGCTCTTCATTGGTAGAAAGTTCGACTCGATCTGTTCTTACATACCTGATACGCACAAGAACGAAGCCATTGGATGCCTGGTCAATGCTCAAGCGACTAAAAGCGTCAAAAAGAAAAGTTCCCATTGGCTGCGCCAACGTTGTCATCGAACTGTGTGAACATGCGACTGCCTACGATCCATACGCGGCGGATGACGCAATTAAATTCTACAAGGAACTATACGCTCTCTGCTCCATCGGCGCTAATGTAGTGACGTACAATTCCCTCATTGCCACCTGTCGACATGCTAAAAATACTGAAGCCTGCATGTTTGTAGTAAAAGAGATGGCCGCTCTGGGTGTTACACCCAACTCTACCACTTTTGAACGCCTGATTCTTATATGCCTCGATTCCGGAAACTTTCGCTCTGGTTACATGTACTTCCAGGATCTAATCGATAGAGGTTTGATATTAAGTGAAAGTGCCCGCGATGAGATCTGTAATTCTTGTCATGATCTAAATGATGAATTTGCGGTTCGGCTCAGCTTACATCCCTTGGTCAGGATGAATGTACCGATTCGGCATGACGCGAACATACTTAAGGAGTCGGAAGCCACAGAAGATACGGCAATGTTGAAACAGCAACCCGTGAACAAACACCGTGAGGGTCCTAGATATCTTCGAGGTGAACTCAAAGATATGGTACCCCAGGGACGCACTTTGCCAGAGAAATATGAAGAAGAAACGGTGAAAACTCTAGAGACATGCCCGAAATAAGGAGAAAGGATTGTCTAGAATAGGAAGCAGTCTTACTCGGGCCTAGGTGTACAGAACGAAACTTGTGAAATCATAAAAGACTGAACAAAACGGTCTATATGTAGATAATTTTGATCCATTTTTGATACTTTTACGTCCCTTCCTCAGCTTGTAAATGTACAATATGCTATTGCTATCATTATCTATCTCAGCAGTTCTCCACTAGCTACTTCCGGCCGCCAGATTTCAAAATTATTATAAGCAATTCTTTGTCGTATGTAAATCTGATAATTGAGCTTAGCAGGTGACATCTTTTTAGAGAAGAATGCCACTGGCCGCGAGACAACTCTGTGCATTTGGAACAGCACGCCAGCAGTCACAAAGTCGGAGGCATCTTTCTTTGGAAGTGAGCAAGGACGGGGGCGAGTTCACAAGCGGCTTTAAGGTATTATACAAGGTAAGGGTCCACAGAGTCTTATAATCGCTCTCCCGTGCACGTGGCCGCCGCAATCGTCTAAAAGAATGCTTAACAAAGCGTTTTTCGACTCGAACACCTGGGGTGACACGTCATATTATTCGCGTATGGCGACTGGAAGATAGACCCGTTTCCGGTTGGAGTCTTTTAGACAGCTTGAAATGGGGCGAGAGATTGTTGCCAAGGTCCGCGATGTGTAGTAAGGTCACCGGAGTTTCTGTTGTGCTTAATAAATATCTTAATCGAATGAGGCAATGAGGGAGATGCAGGCGTTCTTCTTCTTGCTATTAAACAATACATGACTTTTCCTGGCTCAATCCTGAGCGAGCCTTCTCGGTATGCCCGGGTGACCTCGTTGGCATTTCGGACGGTCTTATGCCGTTGCCAATTCTGAATCCCGAATCTTTTCGATCTCGTCTATGATATCATAGATGGTCGGTGGTTCTTCGATTTTGAGAGAACGGCGGCTGGAATATGTATGTGCACATAGAAGCTAACCTATTACCGTATAACAAACACGTGGAGGTTAGTAGCATCGAAGATCCCTTCTATGTAAACCTAGCTTCACACGAGGGCTCAGGGAATTGATCCACTGAGCGGGTTTTAATTCCTCCTTTGTAAAATCGACATGAACCTGGAACACTGCCCGGCGCCCCCAATAGCTGTATTGATCTTGAAACTGAGCTGACATTGAACGGTCGGGGTATAGTAAGTCTCAGAGCTCCTCCGGAGCAGTATGGGAATAGATAAAAATGATGAAAAATTACATCATGTATTAATAACTAATAACGAAGCATTAATCGTCGATAATGTATGAATCGATACTGTAATACCTATAAGTATCGAACTTTGTCGACGTATCGTTTTGTTTCACCACACTGCCCCGGAGCGTGCAGGAAAAGCCTTGATCTCCTTTTTTCATTGATTGGATAACGGGATTGGATATCGGTTTTTGATAGTGCAACTGGTGAAGAACTTGGTCTGATAAATCCTCTAGCTGCTTATCTAGACGTGCATCCTGACTCCAGCTCTGCATTGAAAACGTCATTAATATTGACGACATCGACTCATCGCCGTTGTACTCGTCATCGCCGCCCATTTAAATAAACTATGCAGTGGATCTAGAGTTGGTGTTATTGATTTATATACAAGGTGGGGAGGATGTAGGTGAGGATATGTAGTACTTACAGCGTCGCTGCCTGCAGGTTTTCCTTTCACCTATTGTAGGTGTTGGACCTGAATGCAACTTCGAGGTTCTACTACTATGTATGGACATACGTATATCGTTTTGATTAACACTGAAATCACCGAAAGGGATGTGAAAGCGCGGTGTCGTGGACATAAAGCTTGATGTGACTTTGTGGCGTCAATCGTTGTCTTACATCAGTTTAATCTGTTCCCGGTAACCAGATCTCACTATTCCTTCGACATCGTTAGGTTCCAAGTCATAGAGTTGCTTGAATGTGTATCATGTGGGCAGGTGATAAAGATCGGTATCGGCAAGACAATCACCGCTGTAGGCGGTGTCGTTGCCTTCGTTTATGAACGCTCCGTTGGTGTTCGACAGGTTTTCCTGCGTCATGCCTCTGTTCCTGATTTTCGTGGAGATAGGCTAAGCGCTGGACAATTGGAATTTGGTGCCATCGTTGCGATCTTGAGATTTCTGAGAGACATGAGACTGGTATATCTTTTTTATTGGGGATGTGACGAGAGAAATTTGAACACAACAGCGGGTCAGTTAATTTTCTCGAGGGCATGAGAAAATATATTGTAAGGATTTCACGATAGGATCGCCACATCATTGCAAGACTCCCTTTGATTCTTGAACAAGGGGTCAGTCACTTCCTTTTTTGCTAAGTATATAATAAGTTGGTTGACGATACGTCAACTATACCTGGATCCTGTTTGTGATTGTGACGCGTCCTATAGCCCACAAGTAGTAGTAAAACAAAAGGTGATCAACTCGCCGTGTGCAACATATTATCGTAGTATTGACTGCAACTGCGAGTGAATTCGAAGTCGCTGGTTAAAACAACAATTCACTCACTCTCGCCCTTCACTCTGCTTAACTTCCTCTTCCTGCTCCAGCTGGCAGCCACTCGCCGTCTTTCCAGCACTGTGTCGAATCTCAATTCTAATGGACAAAGGCTTTATCCACATCGAGCGCCCTTTCAGGGGCTCTAGTAGAAGAAATCGAAATACAGAAATGCACTGGGATTTCAGGTATTGGAAATATATTAGTCAACTCGCAAAGGAAGTTTGAAGTTAGTCGACGTCTACTTAAGAGCTCAGATCAGAAATTGCGACCTTACGCCTATAAGGACGCGAGCCATGAGCTGCTCCTTAAGTATTGACTCGGGTGACTCAATAATGGCTGGAATCAAACTTGTCGACCTTCATCCAGCGACATGGTCCGTGCCAGTCTGCTTGGTTATTGTTGGGCTCTTTGGAATTGATACGTATACGTATATAACTGCAGTCTGCAGTGAGTTCAGCTTCCGGAAGGCTTACATAGTATAGCTGTCCTCCAATGCCTGACGTCCTCTTACAGAACCCAGGCAAAAAATGGGAGTACCAGCGAGATCCGGGTTTGGAAGTTAGGTACATACATATGTTACGAAAAGAATTTACGCAGCATTGCGAAAGCTTTAGCAACAGGCTTTTCGACAAGTCATTTATTCCTCTTTCTCTCGAGGCCGGCGCGGGCACGGGAAAATCAAGAAATGCGGCAGAATTTCATCAGACAGCGATATTTTGTGTGGCCGGCGGGGATAAACAACTTCTAAGAATCCCTAGATATAGTAGGCTTCGCGATGCCTGGGTATTCCACACCTCGTTTGAAAATGGAACCAGCCTGATGCCCTCCGCTCGAGTCGGGCCCATTCTGCGGTATAGGAACCCGAATGCTTTTCCAACTTCTGCAAAGTTTGGAGAGATTGAACAATACTACGATGCTTTGACACCAGAGATTGTTTTGCAACAGGTTGCTATAAGTACGAGCAGAAGGAGCTGGGGCAGGCCGCAGGCGAAGCACGCCTGGCTACATATTATCTCAGTTAGCGACTCAGACGGTGGCGGATGATTGAGGCATATATCCACACTAGTAGCCACACTTCCCCACTTAGTCTCTACGGTACCATATTAGTCTCAGCCCCAATCATCCGCCTACCCGATTTTGGGGCACTATCATGGAAAGAGCTT